>PHWZ01000201.1:0-64015 GCA_004379285.1 Botryotinia calthae | reverse complement strand
ATGATACACTTAGGGAAGTAAAAACAAAAGTTGGGGCCTAAAACCCACTATTATACGTAGTCCGTATAACAGTTTTCGAAAGGGGGCTAGCCCTTTCACTCTCCTCTCTTTTCTCTTCTTTCTCTCTCCTCCTTTTCCTCTAATTTACAAAGTACTCTCTCTCCCTCGCTAATCGTTCCCTCCTCTTCTATAGTTTCGTTTTGTATATCGGCTCTAGCTAGATGCCAGGACTGAGTTGCGATTTTGTTTATATTGATGAAACTAATTGCTAGCTCAATGCCTATTGTTGTATGTAATAGAAACTGACGGTTTTGCTTTTTATTGGGGATATTTTCGAAGATCTCTTTTCTTTCTTTTGAGTATATCGGGTACCTAAAGAGTAGGTGTGGGATTGTTTCAACCGCGTTGTATATACACTTATTGTTAGAAAGCTTGAATCGATGTAGATATGATTTGATATATCCATGGCCTAGTTTGAGTTGAAAGAAAGCACTAGCGATATTGCTGGTTGTGCCTTCTGGGAGCTTGATTTTATTCCCTAGTTTCCATTGATATAGCTTGGAGTAGGTATTATCGGATTGCTCTGATCGATAGTCGTATCGACCTAGTAATAACAGAAGATGTTACCTATAACTCCAAAAGCTAACGTTTTAAGTCGTTAATAGAATGTTGATATTGATATATATATTGTTTATTATATATATTGATTTGAGTAGCATACAGGGGACGTAGAATCTATGGTAGTATGGTTAGGCTCTAATAAGTATCAAGTTGTATCCAGTCTAGAGAGTTAGCCATCGCTTTCGCTTAAGTGTAACTACAAAGACCTTTGACATGAAGCCATTCACCTACATTCACACAGATATTTTAGTTAATCAATATTTGAATCTTTTATTTTTTTATTATCAGATAAAATTCGACTTCTTGATAAATAGGTCACTCAGATCTCACACTACTCAACTAGAGTAATAATTCTTCATTTTCAACCTGAATTTGAATTTGAACTCGAAAGGTAAAGGAAATCAACTCTCTCTGCATTCCTATATGCAAAATCTTGTAGAACATTAGCCATAATACCATTACCCTTCTTTCTCATATCACTCGTTGTCTCAATTTTAACTAAGTAAGGCCAACGAGCTGAGTTTTCAATACGTATCTTTGCTATTCTAGACTTACTTCATATAACCTGCCTGAGCTCACTTGGTGGAAGGAATCTAGACTGCTTGGCGTCCTTCATTCACTTATTTCACTGGGGAAAAAATAGATTCGCAAGAGCCTAGGTTGATCTATTTCTCCTGTTTTTCTGTTTTTCTTCCATCTTCCTCCATTGAACTCAATCTAAATATCTGACTGTCCGATTCATTCACCATTATCAGATATCTACACAATTGCACCCAGGAATATCAAAAAATTAACAAGAAACAATCTTCTGATATTCATATTCTCATATATATCCGGGGTATCAATGATCCTCCTACTCATCTTTTCCTTCACATTAAATCCCATCATTAATATCCGTCTTTCCATTTTCATACATCCATCATTCCACGTGATTTTCAATTATCAAGCAGAGTTAGCGAACCACCAATACCCATACATCCACTTATGAATCTTACACCATCATTAAACCATGCCTTCTTTCGGCTAGCACCTCCAAAATTTCCATCTCTTCCATTTATTCCATCCACCTATTCTACTCCATTCCATTCAACTCCAGTCTACAACTCAGACTTAGAAGTCTCATTAACAGCTGTAACACCGTCATGATGAGCAACACTAGGACCAAGTTTATCCTCAGCATCGAATTCTCCTCTCTCCAAACGACCCGCTCTCTTATCAACGCCTGTCTTCCAGGCTGGAGTACCCAAGAATCTGATGCTTCCAGGCTTTGAGTAATCGAAGATCTCCTCGACCTCCTCAAGAGGCTTCTGACTAGTTTCTGGGAAGATGAAGTAAACATGAAGGGTCATAGCAATACAGAAGACTCCAAAAACGATATAAACCTTCCACCTAATGTTGGCAAATGCAGGTGGAACGAAGTATGCAAGAGCAAAGTTGAAAGCCCAGTTAGCGGAGGTAGAAAGAGCGACTGCTTTTCCACGAATACGGAGAGGGTAAAGCTCAGGTGGGTAAATCCAGGAAACTGGACCCCATGTTGGTGCATATGATGCAACGAAAAGGTAGGTGCAAGCAATGACGGCCTTGGACGGTGCTCCGGTAATAGAAATAGATTCGGCGGCACTGGAGAATTGTCCCTCGTATGGGACTGTTCCGTATGTAGCCAAGACACCAGCGTTGATGAAAAGCCAAATCAACATCAAGATGGATCCGAACAAAAGGACAGGGCGACGACCTAATTTGTCAACCCAGATCAATCCAGGAATTGTCATGACGACGTTGATGATGAATTGAATCGAGGAAGGCAAAAGAACGTTGCTACCCAAACCAGCCATAGTGAAAATGTAAGTGATGTAGTACATCATAACGTTCATGCCGGTAAGTTGAGACCAGATTTGAGTAAAGATACCGATGTGTGTTCGGTTAATCATATTTGGCTTGAACAACTCCATATAAGTAACGTCGTCGTTGGCTCTCTCGAACTCGACGACTTCTCTAATTTCAGCCAATTCCTTAGCAACGAATGGGGAGTTAGCGTCACCGCGGCCATGGACAAGAGACAAGTCTTGATGAGCTTCTTCCCATCTGTCTTTTCTAGCGAGCCATCTTGGGGATTCTGGCAAGAAGAAAAGAGCGAAGAAAAGAAAGACAGCTGGAATCATTTGAAGACCCCATGGGATACGGAAAGCAGCGTTTCCTTTAAGGAAGGAGCATCCATAGCAAATGTAGAACATGATGAGAATACCCCAGGTGATAGCCCATTGTTGGCAACCGACGAGTCTTCCACGCTTAGATGGTGGCGCAATCTCGGTGATATAGACGGGAACTTGAGCGGAGCAGATTCCAACCGAGAGACCGTTGATAATACGTCCGACGATAAGCATAGGAATGTTTTGGGCAGCGCAAACGACGATTGAGCCAAGGATCCTGCGAATACTTGTTAGGCAAGATATTCATGTAAAACATGAAAAATGGGAATATTTACCAGATGACGGAACCAATTTGAATGGATCTCTTTCTACCAAACATATCTGAGATATACCCGGACAATAAAGCTCCAAGCCAACTTCCAGCGGGCATAGAAGCGGTGATACCACCTGTATCAAATTAGCCTTCATTACAATGGCAATTGAGAGTAGGAATCTCTTCATACCTTGAACATCTGGAGATGGACCAGTGCATTTACCATTAACAATTCCTCCCTGATCGAAGTAGCACAAATATGCCTCAGTTGAGATGATAGCGGACATAGACGAGATATCGAAACCGAACAGAGCACCGCCCACCACGGCCACGGCCGCGATGAAGTAGACGTTACCGATAATCATCTTGTTTATTGGTGATCAGGTAACTAAACCTTTTCTTATGTTGATTGTAGAGGTGTAGTACACAGTAAAATAGAAATTGGCCTTCTTCAAGGCAGGATAGAAATTGATAGGGAAGAAAGGAACAGCGAGAGTCTTGGTGATCGACACAAAGACTTATATAGAAAAAGGAAGTGAAGGATTGGGGTAATAATGGAGCACCAAAAATGTTGGAAGAATGGAATCTGGAGATATAGCAGGTGGATTGAAAGAGAAGGGCCGAATCTTAGTTATGGATCCTCCCAAAGTTTTACCTTTGAGCGTCAATCATCCCGGGATATGTCCTTGCTAAACGGGTTTGACGTGTTGGAAAGACTTTGGGGCTGCTCTTTCCCCGCCATTTGACGGCTGATCGGGATCTCACTTGCTACCAGTATTTCTCAATTATATAAAGTTGACATGATTCGAAGAGTGAAGCATGTCGTCTTCAAGATTGACGAGACTGGTACTGATCAACAGTAAGATTCCTTTGGGTATCATCTAATGGGATGCAGGCATAACGCCTTCCAGGGCCCCATCAGTATCACACGAGGTATGAGGTATGAACGACGATCTCTGAGCATGGGAGTGCATAAGCAATACAACACTTTCCACCTAGAATAGACTTTGATCGGCGCTTGTCAGAGCTCATCTGCGCGCCAACTAGTCGAGTGGTTTTGTTGTTTTGAAAACCCGAAAATTATGTTGGTGGATCCTTCTATTTTTGTGGAGAGATTGGGGATTCGGGGAAGACTAGTTTTTAGACCTTGTTAGTTGTTTACTTGGTACTCGAGCTACTCTACCCGAACACATGGCCCGAAACAACAATGTCGCTTCTGTAAAGTCCTTTTCCGGGACAGCTGTAGATTCTCTATTGGTATCATACATATAATATAGCCTGAATGCTACGCCCTTTTCCAGAAGTAGTGAGAGACATAAGATTATAGGGAAACAAGCAAAGATCTTCATCAAAACACTTGATGACGGTAGTGGCTCATTATTCCTGGCGTTTAACTTAGAGCCTCATAAGCCATACCCGGATGCCTAGAAAATTTTCAAATCTAACGATTTAGTCCATGTCAACAAGCAATAATAAAGCTTGTTGGTTGTGTCATGATATCCGTTCTTCGAATTTTAAGTTACTGGAGAAAGTTTTTCCGTCGAATGAAGGGGGGGTGGGTCCTCGTACTTTGTTTCGCTAGAGTGTCTAGATTGGTATTGAATATAAAGAATGGGAGAAAAACGACGAATCATGACTAAAATACTGAAGACGGTCGAATTTCGAGCTGTTTTGGGGGGTCTCCTCCGTGGTGGGTGGATACGACGAATAGTTGTGGCGACAGTAATTGATTGTAATTTCATGGCATCTTTAAGATACCGTGATTGAAAAATTGGATGACCTTCTTGTCAGCAGTATGATCGAAATTTACTGTCTCCATACAAGTTGAAGGAGTCTCGATCCCCTCAGGCTGCAGAGCTTCGGAGATGAATCCGAGTTGTGGATCGAGTTGTGACTTTTGATGAGATAGATATTGGATATGCTCTTCTTTTCTTTTTTACATCAGGATATTGTTCGGTTGGTACGGGTACACAACAGGGGCACAGCGGTAACAGATACATTTGTTGGAAGGAACACTTGCGTCGATCCGTGTTAGCTACTTAAGCTCCTAAACAAGTACTCTCAAGAGTCGTGATACTCAAGGCTCAAGCACAGCACATTGCAGCTGATCATCATCATTGCTTACTTCTCTAGATCTCTAGATAATGTAAGAAATGCAACAGGGGGCAATGTTACATGTAAATGGAGCTTTACAGACAGAATGTAGGTCTTTCTTTGGCCATAGAATTTCCATCTCAGGTCGTTGGCAGAGATATGTTCTCGTACACGATTGGAAATCGAAAGTCTTTTTCTAGTTGTGTCTAGTGTGTATCTCGGCCCCATAACAATATGCAAGCTGGAAAAGCTCGTTGTTATGTTGTGGGGACTCCACCTGGGGGAGAAAGTGGAAGAGTGGTGACAGGTGAATCAATATCACGTGATGACCGGCCATCATCAAAGTCTAACTCCGTCCACGGTCTTTCACGCAGTTTGGAAACCTTGAGATGTATTGAATTGATCCATATATACATACTTTTATAAAAGTAGAGCGCCGCCTATA
Organism: Botryotinia calthae; assembly: GCA_004379285.1. NCBI lineage: Eukaryota > Fungi > Ascomycota > Leotiomycetes > Helotiales > Sclerotiniaceae > Botryotinia > Botryotinia calthae. The sequence continues at coordinate 58,395 of PHWZ01000201.1, read as the reverse complement.
TAATCTCACAACTCGTAATTGCAATGAGAAAAATGAGAGTATGCACTCTGATTCAATTCTGAATTCTAAGTCTAGACGACTCTTTTCTTATCGCCTCTAAAGCTCCAACTTTTGAGGTGTTTATGCAGCTTCTGCACCGTTTAAAACTTCCAAAATGAAGTCAACAACATCCCTCAGAGTTATTACTTGAGTTAGAGAACGAACATTTCCGGAAGGCTCTTTTTCAAACCCCTTTTCGAAGTCAAACATCAGAGGTAAATCATTTCCACAGAGTATTCAACCATTTCAATATTGTAAGTAAAACTCTCTTCCAAGAACCTGTCTCGGTTCAACCTCGTCAGCGAGGTGGCTCTCTCTAGCTTTAGCTTTTGAAACAATCCGCGTTGCGAACACAAACAACTCGATCGACCCCGAAATGACAATCTCAACCACATCTCAATCGCAACACATTGAGCTTCTAGTTGAGCTAGAACGATAAGCCATTCAACATACTAATCCTAATCCTAATATGATACCATTTCAGCGTGGCATAATGTCTTGTGAGTATCACTTCTCCCTTCGGCCACAAGCCCCTTACCAACTAATATTACCGGACAGTTCTCACAACAACCCACCAAACTCTCACTCTCACCCCTATTCCTCCTCATATTCCAAAGGCCCAGGTGCTTTTTCTACTACACAACCATGCGAAAATGATAAGCTTGAACCCCCTAGTGACAGCCCACACTCTCCTCCCACCCACGCATATCCTTGCCGTCGATTTCTTCAAAACTGAGCCCCCATCCCTCCAGCCAAGCCCTTCTTGCCCCTGTGAAATTTGGGAAGTAACAGATGATATGTCCGCCGCCTCGGAAGGAGACAATGGAGGAGGATGGCGAGGCGGCTGGGCAAAACGATTTGTCCCCGATCAAATCACTTATACATCGAGTCTCCAAGATCGCGAAGATGGATTGGTTAGTGTTACGCATGCGCCAATGGGGGTACATAGTGTGACTTCGTGGATTGTGAGAGAAGCGGGGCCGGGGGAAAGCTCGTTAATGCTTGGGGAGGGGAGATTGGTGCTCGAGGAGAAGGGGGTTGTGAGGGCGAGTAGGATGCTGATGGGATTTATAAAGACAACCTTGCAGGAAAGTCATGAGAAGTTGGTAAAGGACTTCATGAGGGTTCTAGAGGAGGAGGGTGCGGACGGAGAAGAGGTGGGAAATGGGGTAAATGGGGAATTGTAGACCAATGGCTGGATAGGGGCTGACATGGGGAGATGTTGGAATTCTGCAGGAAGTGAAATTTGGCGCTATACTTATATGAAGTAAGTAAAGATTCAAATATCTTGTAAGGTGAGTTAGCGGGCAAATCACGAAATATAGAGCGAGATCTATGAATGATAGTGCACCTGAAACCATCAAATTTCATCACTTGATATGACGTTAAATTTGCAACTTCTTATGCATCATGTTTTCCCCATGCCTCACTGTTCATTGTCACTTTCAAGCGTAACTCTGCACGCCCTCATCTTGAACTCATCTTGTCTGGGTCCGAAGTTGGGTAAATAATGCAAGGCATCAATCCATAGAAATCATGTTACGTCTGGAGTGTATACCCAGATCCTCCCGATCTTGTCTAAGATGATCTACACCTATGAATACCTTCAAGATGCCTTGTGTCAGCATGCATGTTATCTGCACAAAGAATGAAGTCTAGTATCTTCAGCGAGTGTTAAGCTTTTGTAAACGTTTTCGCCGGCCTCTCACTGTGGTTGTCGACTACTATACTTGAGAGTGTTAAATCTTTAGTCTTCTTGTTATTAGCTACGCTTTGTTTATTACTTCTTCGCATCTGAGTGCATAAATCGAGAGCCAAGTACTGAGAAATTGCTTGAGCTATTTTAGAAAATCTTAGAATTATACGAGATTTAAGAATGATGCATGCATGTTTTTCGCCATTGATGATGGTGAAGACATTGAATTCTGAAGTTTGGAATACATTCTCATGGTTGTATGCGGTTGAATACTTGTGTTTGTGAGACAAGAAGGGATTCAGTTTAAGGGGGGGGTGGGTGTTGGGTTGGAGCATTGGAGGTTCTCCATTAGAGAATCTAGGATGGGTATTCTGAATGAGCACATAGGTTAACAACGTATTGTGTTCTGAGAGACATGGTTCAATGCAACCTGAGTAGATTTTTTATTATCTTGGTGTACTCTACTAGAACCAGACGGCCATTAAAGTATAGTTGACTCGATTTCAAAAATTGGAGAGAAAGAGAGAGAGAGAGCACAAATGGAGAAACTCAAATCGAATTTACTTGGTATCTCATTTCTCTGTATGGAAAGCTGCACCGTTAAAGAAACTGAAGATTTAGGAAAAGATAGTAAGTTGCATCATATATGAACATATCCATTAAACGACTGCCCATAGATAGGACTGAATAATCCATGTTATTTGTGATTCCATTACAAAAGATATATGTACAGATTTGCTAACGTCAACTAGTTACCATCTTCTGACAAATTACACATGGCGATATATACTACTTAAGATAATCATACTCTTCCTTGAGTCTTCCGAATCCGATTCTAGGCTGATAATCTTCCACTCTGCTTCCACCAAAATCAAAGACAGAGTAGTGTCTTCTCAAGAAATCAGCACCGAGAAGAGAAAAGCTGCTTGAATAACTGTTATCAACAGGTGGCATGCACTGTTGACCCGGTGTCAAAAACTCATCGCCCCTGACTGAAAATGTCACATCGTTACTCTCATCATTACTCTCTCCGAATGTGAAGGAAACAGCCCATGTGCTATTTAAATGTTCACACTGCATTCTTTCTTCCCCATTTATCAGCTTCGTGATATTCCAACCGAGATTGAAATAAAATGCGTCGATCATGGATGAGGGAAGCGAGATGCGTCCGGCACCGGTGTCGAAGACGGCAGTCCCTGTGCCGTACATGGGCCAGGTAGTGTTTGCTTTAGGCCAGGTATTTTCTGGTGCGTCTGTAGATGGAAGTTTACCGTTATGCACGGTTACGGTTGAATTTTCGCGAGCGGCAAGAACGTTGACGGAGCGGAGTGGTGCGCGCCAGAGTTCATATGGGCTCTCCACACGGAGAGGCATATATACTACTTCTCCATCAACATAAACATCCTCATGACTTCCACCAATCGTCAAAACACCATCCTGAACACCGGTGTCGTTAAGATTCGTTCCGTAGAAAAGAGCAAAACGAGTTTCATCGAGCTTGTCTTCCCAAAGAAGGGTCTCTACAAGCGAGCTCGTCTTGTCCTGCGCAATCGAGGAGAAAGCCAAGCCTAGGAATCCATCGGCGGTGATGAAACGCCAACTACTATCATCTGCAGCCATGAAAGTTTGGTTCCAGCTCAACGTCCCTTTTTCATCTGAAAATACATCAGAGAATACGTTGCCGACGAGAACATCACCATCAATATATGGAATACTGGCATACTGGTCTAAATCGACAGATGTAGACGAATCCAACTCATTATATTGAGTTCGGACGAATCCGCTCATGTTAAGACATGAAGTATCTGTACAATTACGACCATTGACCCAGGAAGTGGTGGATCCGGTATCGAACAGGAATCTGTATGGTTTTGCTGGAGTACCAACTTCAAATTCTACTGAGGACTAGAGACAAGTCTTGTTAGTATCCATTTCGAGGTCAAAGTAGTGTAACATACATATGTATTTTGGATATGAACTGGCTGCTCCAAAACAGCCGCTGAAGCAGCAGCCGTCAAGGCAAGCAAAGTGAAAGTACTCATATTGTCTGAACTATGGAAAACGATTGAGTAAAGCGAGTGAATGTTGATCTCCAAACCGAGTATCTAGAACATCACGAATCCTCCTTTTTATATACATTTTGATTCCATCACGTACCAATACGAGCATTTAATGGTCACCAAAAAGTGGGGCAAATACGATCCCATTAGATGATAGTGTACCGGCATACACGAGATCCCCTTTATAGCCCATTCCACTATTCAAAAGTGTCATGGCTCCAGTTTTTAACCATGCTCTTATGCTTTTATAAGAAATATCGGGTATGAATTTTTTTATCTGATCTTCTTGAAACGACGTGATAGATATTAAGGGATGATGGCATACAAGACCACTAAACCCCATAAAAATCAAAATTTGATCGCTCAAAAAGTTCATGCAGAACTACAAAACCAAACAAACCCATCTTTTGAGTATTGAGATTGCACATATTGGTATAGCATACAGCTTAAGATCAATTATGAACACATATAATGATTATCCACCTTTTTATCCCATGGGCAATGTCCATGGTTTTTGCAATACTGGACGATTGAGGTTTTGCGGGCCTATAGTGCTTGCATATTTCTCGAGGTAAATGTATGTAAAGGGATTATGCTGAGATATACATTTATACACATCGAGAATGGAGGCTGAGCAGACCGAACCTGGATCAGACCACTTGTACAAGACCAGATAGCTATGGGTTCAAAGCCATACAGCGGTGAAGTTAACAAATACTGGTTTGATTTTTCTAGATTCATAGCTGGTGTGGATTATCGTCTCATTCGCCCACGAGAAGAATGTGCAAAAAGGAGCAACCATTAACAATAATGTATTAGCTGGGGCAAACATCTCGCAATAATACTACACTCAACTTTGGATAACTCCATTATCATTGCTACCACCACCGCCAATTCCTACCATATCTTATATATCATAACCCATTCTCATCTTTTTCCCCTTTCAATATCTCCACCCAATATCAAAACCCCTTTCTGCACCACAAACATTCCCACCAATCCTCACGTAGACCACTCCTTATACCCCTTCTGCCTCTGTCTCGTATTCCATCCCAACTTCCCACTGATACTGTTCACCCAATCTTCACTCCTCCTGCCTTGAGGCATCACATTGGCAAACGGATAACGGCTAGCACTAATCGTCACATAATCGCCCGGGCTCAATTCTACCCTCTCTCTCCCATCAAAACTCGCCCAGCTACTCGTTCTCGCATCATATGGAACACCCAGACGAAGTACAATCGTATCTGGGAGGATGATGGGGCGGAATGAGAGAGTATGTGCGCAGATGGCTGACACGAGGATGACGGGGTTTTCAGGATGGCAGAGGGAGCCACCGGCAGCAAGATTGTAGGCGGTGGAGCCGGTGGGTGTGGCAACGCAAACGCCATCTGCTTGGACGGAGGTGAAGTGTTCATCGTCGCCGAATATCTCGATAGAAGACATGGCTTTTGCTTCTTAGTACTTGCTGACCAAAGTTGTTCACTGTCATGTGATATTTACTTACTAGGATTTGGTCCTCGATCAACCACAATATCATTGAGAATCTCATATGTACCATCTGGTCGATGAGTTCTCTCGTCTCCCATTTCCTCGCCCACTAACTCCTCTACTAAGTCTCGTTCCGGCGTTGTGTCCTCATCGCCATTCTCGCCATTCTCACCATCCTTGACGACCTTGGGTTTCCTTGTCTGGCTCCTCATTACTGTACCTTCGAACCTTAATCTGAGACTGATAGTGACTCCATCTCTAAATGCAGTGGTCAATTGTTTCTCGAAATCTCCAAAATCGAACTTGGTGAGAAATCCCAGACTTCCCAGTGCAAAACTCAAAACTGGAGGTACAATTCTTTGGAACAGCCAGCTTGCATATAGAACTGTCCCATCACCGCCCAAGGTGACGATAAAATCAAATGTGTGAGGCCTTGTCCTGCACATGTTTGATGACCAGTATCTCAACCTCTTATGTTTATCACCATTAATCTTTCCTTCTTCGGCCTCCTCCAACTCATCCAGTAGCCCTTTAGCGTCGAACTTCTTACTATCCCGTAGATTTTCCTCGACGAAAACCGTATATCTGACCTGTCTTTCTGGACTTAGAAGCCATCTAGTAACCTCCCTCGTATTCGCGATCAAGCTCTCATCATGCGCCTTTGTAAGAATAAAAACCGTTCTAACTTTCAGCTTCAACCTGATACTACCCAGCCTCTTACTCAATTCCCTCACTCCCCAAGCCATATCCGAAAGTTGTTTCTTTGTAAGAAGTCTACTATGCGTCGCGCTCACATCCACACCATCAGCTTGTGATTGTACCTTCCCACTTGTATCATCTTCCGCCGGCTGTGCCGAATCTTTCGCTTTGATGTTGTCTCTCCAAGAAGTTTCATCGACTTGGCCACAACTTTCCTCTTCATGGCTATGCATTTTTGTATCGACAACTGCATTTTCATTGTCATCAATTTCATCCATCCCGCTTGCGATTCTGCGTGAAGCCAGAGTTTCTGCTATTCCCTCCAAACCACTGTTTGACGCCCTCCCGCTTTTCCTCTGACTTTCAAGTAATGCGTGTACATAACATTCTGTGTTCTTTCTTCGCTGGAAAGTGGCTGCGGGTGTATCGGCCGTTACGAGAGACGATTTCCTACGATGCGCATTTTGAGCATCGAAAACTACCTGTGGGCAGAGGGTGTCTCGTAAGCTCCAATGATTTCGCAGATGGGAGAGAAGATGAGAGATAGATTTACCTCCAGGGCATGTTGATACTCTGATTCACTTGCACTTGAATGACCCTGCCGACGTTAGTTAATGCGGTATCAATCTTGAACTCGCAGGCTCTCATATTGCTATGGCATACTTCGTCATGAGCATCAAATTGATCCCTACTTGGAAGAGATATCTTTGGTGGTGCTGAACTGTCCATCTGTTCGATGATTATCAATTTTTACTCTTTCAATTGTATTGTGTTGTCTTTGGGTCAATTCTCATGGGACAATACAGATTAGAAGCTGGAATATTAATTTGCAATGACGCTCTAACAGCTACCCCTCATAAGGTCATAAGTTACTGAGGAATGTACGAATTCAGGAGCTCTCTTTCATTGAATTTCTATGAAATAAATTCACCATGGTCAAGGTCTACTTAAGATTCTTACTAAAATTTCGACTTTCTCTGACTTGTGGTATCCGTGATAGTCCTCTCTGAAAATTTGAATTCATGATTATGAAATCAATTCAATCCAACTCATGAAGTTTCAAAATGCATGTCATTGATTACCTCACTATAATGAGCATTGGCATGTAGGCTTTGGATTGATACCATTGGTGTGCCTGTCGAGCCAGTTGTCCAATACCCAGGCTACCTATAACCCCACACCCACCAATGTCAGTTTTATCGATAAGGAACAGTGAAATGTCAACAATAAATATTGCTGTGCCTCTTCAATACTTGAATGCAGGAGGGATAGGACGAGTATGGTATTTGAATCCTTTAAAATTGGAATCAAGTAGTTCGTATAGGTATTTCATATATATTAACCTCTATGCATACTACGCAAACCTTCCTGTTTTCATGTCAGGGTATCATTAATTAGACATTCTTCCCTTACCCCTTCATCGTCGCTTCACCCCCTCAGCCGAATACATATCTAATGCAGTCCAACGGCAATGCTAACGATGCAAACGACGCAGCATTGCAGCACTGCAATACGTAGTTAGATGACTGTGTCAAGACCATGTCTCACCCATTATCGCCCCGAGTACAAATGAAAATGGAAGGAGATCCTAGATTGAAGCTACGAAGGATGGTGATGATCAAATAGATTGACTTATCGCCTGCTCCGTTCGGAAGTATATACTTTCGTAATTTGTACACATCGGCTTCATTCATATACATACTAACCATGAAATCGTTGTTACAGCCTGTGTATACCGTATAAGTGTACGTATGCCTGTGTGTGTGGAGTTGGACCTTGCATTTACGATGTCTGGATCTGGATGCTTTTTCATCTAATTTTCAAAGCAAACATGGTTGAAAGAAGTAATGAGCATGTTATTCCATTTATTTTCCTTACCACGCAACCCACACATGTACTACAGAGAGAATCTCATGATCTCGTGCCTTGCTAGTTTTTTCCCCCTGGATTACATCAACCTAGCCGTGCAAGCAAACCTTTGATGCCTACACCGATAATAGCCCATGCGTCCACACTTGGAATCTTGGATGCGGATGCGTTGTACAGCACCAAAAACGCTCCAACACCCATCCTTCGCACCCTTTCACCAACCGAAAGAAAGCAAAGGGTAGGAAAATCACCCACCCTTAGTGACAACCAGCCCACTTCCGAATCTATGACACAAATCCAATTCCTTTCTTCCCAGGAGATGCAGAGAAAGTACGGAGATCAGTAATAAGAGGGCATTCGGTGCCATCATGCCATGCCTATTTACTCGACTGGAAACATCTCGCGTTGGATCATGCATTGCTATACTATCGCCGTACCTTCCTTCGTTTCCGTATGATCCATACAGAAAGTTGAGTGAGACGATCAACCATCCTATCAATCTCGGTGAGAACGAAACCTTTTAGTAAAGCGCCCAGTCACCAACAGTCAATTTAACCATACATCGTACGAAAAGTGTTAGGATGCCGCTTGCTTGCTTTCATTAAACCATTTCCAATAACATCGTAACATTGAGTTCATTTCAGCATCCAATCCAACCATTTATCCCGAAGTTCGGAAGCATCAGCATTTTCGAACACACCCATCCATGAATTTTCTCTCCTCTGCTTCATCGTATCTTACAAGGCGATATCCTTACACTCAATCAATCAGTAAACACGAATTTCATTTCAGGCGGGAAAAGAGGCTATCCAAGCTGCAGAACGCGTACACCGGAATTTAGTTATGCCATGGCATACCGTTCATCCGATGTTCATTTACATTTACCATTCCATATGGCATATCAAGCACACCTATCCATACCATTCATATAAACATACCGAGCCTACCAAGAAAGACGGAACAATCTCGAATCCAGTTCATGAGTCAAAACGTCGTGTGGCTGAGTTCTTGGTATTATCGTGGTGGTGTACATCAATCTAAATCCAATAATGGTACTTACTTGCAGTTGCCGTGAAAATACTACATTATAAATTACAGTATCGAAATCTTATTCCCTGTCGAAACTGTTGAGCCTGTCAAGCAGAAATCCCCCTCATCGAATATGATACGAATTACGAACTGCAACCTCCGCCACCACCCAAGCTCGTGATGGTGTTGGTCCACTACCACGTATGTTCGTAAATTGTGCTCATCACCACTTGTAGGCTCGAACTTTCGTACTCGAGTATCACCGAAAGAAGTTCGAGACCTCTAGGATATGACCTCCACATATAGCAGACGCTACACTACCGCAGAACCGGTAGGTACCGTAACTATTAATGGCTATCATTACACAATGTTTTTAGAAAAACTAAAATCATAGGCTGGTAGTTTAGTAAGCAATTGTCCATCATTCTGTCATACTATTATGGTCCATGGTGTATGAAGTAGAGGATCGCTTCAGCTGTGTGCGTGAGGCTCATGTGTCGTGTCGAAACGCTTAGATAATGGCTCTCATCTGTTTATTGGAGAAGAAGTTGAAATTGGCCAACCACTAATCCAGTCATTCAATTTTGCTGCATTGTCACTGCCCCTCTCCTTCCTAGGCTTCGATACTTCTATCCCTCCCTTCAACTTCCTTGCCATGACTATTTAATGGTGGGGAACACATGAGCACGAGAGATCTCCTGGATTTAGATTTGGTCAATAAAGTAAGGTTCATCATGACAACCGGGTTCCATTAAGTTTCACGCGGGCCCGGAATTTATCCTTGCGATCATTGTTGGTTTTCAAAGTTTTAGACAATTGCATAAGCCAATGATAGCGAGTGGTAATGAAGGGGTTTTGACGATTTCGACTATTGATAGCATGGACAATTTCATCATGATTGTAGATCCACGAGACATGATTCATTCGTCGTGATCTGTTGGTAAATAAGCATCAAACCATGCCCGCCATGAAATTCCGTTTTAGCTACACAAAACTCATGCATCTAATTAACTTCGGAGAGTGCTTGCGGAACTTACTGCGGAACTTTAGTCCACAGCGTATGTCGAAGTTAAAACAAGGGTCTCCAACTTTTCCACACCTAGCCTCGCGAGCTAGACATCATTCGTTCCTTTTTGCGCCGAATTCCCTCTTATCCACAATCCTACCCTTGAACCTACCTATGAATCTCGATATGGAGATGCTGCTATGATAGATTGCTACGGTACCAGGTACAAAAATCTCGTCTCCGATCAATGCTGGTGTGCTGCATTCCATCCGACCGTTGCTTGCATTTCACTCGTATCCATGGAGATTCATCGACAGCTGAAAATGTCTTGTATCCGTGCTGTTCGTACACTTCATGCTGAGTGTGCTGAGCGGAACACGCGCCATAAACAGAAACAGAGAACAGCACCCTGAGCTTTTCATTCACACGATGAGGTTGTATCACATCGATCAATTTTGATTACAGTGTTCTGCTGTGATAACTTAGATGCTGGGTTAATGATGGTTCTCGTGATGCTTGTTACCTTTTGACTATACTAAACGCCCCGAGCACAATCTAGATGAGAAACCCAAAAGCTATTGAAATCTCACTGTTAGGTTTTATCAATGCAAAAGAAGAGAATACGAAAGTTCAACACACGTTTGAACACCGTAAATACAAATCACAATCGTGTTTCTCTTTGACCTCTGTGTGTAATCGACCATCAATCGGCCATTCGTTCCACAGGCTCTTGAGGGTAATCTCCATCACTCGCGCCGGCATCTCTGTATTAGATTGCCTATCAGGTGGGCACAACAAGCTACCTAACTCACTTGTTTACTCTTCAATGTAACACGATGGGTTGTTCCAAACACATCACTTAATAAAGCCAGTCATAACTTGGCTTACCTTACCCTGTTTTACTTTCCAAACTTACTCATTCTGTTACTGTGTGCTTCGCCCTGGTCCAGCCAAAGGAGTTTGGGCCGAGATAGGATGCAAGCGTCTGCAACGGTGCGAAAGCCGAGACCATCTATAATTGATAAAGGTGTTGCAATAATAATAAGATCGGCTAGTACTGGGTATCTCCATCGGCCACCGCGAACGAGGATCAAGATGTATGGATGTATGTTGGAATTGAAGGTTTCGAAAAGGCTCGCATAAGGTTGCGATGACCAGAGCGGGAATTGATTAACTTGAGAGTGGGTTACGAGTTTGAAAGTTTTTAAACCTACCAAATCTAACACAATAGATCGGATCAATTATGATGGCTGATCAGCGCGGGATGATGCTCAAATAATGCTCGGGTTTGATTAGGTCATCATAGATTCAAACTATATAGCATTCAATTATTGGTTCTGCTCCTTAGGATGGTATATCGGTCAATATGCTGTATTTAGTTTGGGCCTTCAAGCAGCATAAAGGATTACTAGCTCGCCTGGCTATATGGAGATTGAAGCTTACATGAAGGGCAGCGTTAGTATAAAGGATGGTCGGTCGACTAGCAAATCTAGCGATCCCTCAAAAATTCGCCAGGGTCTCAATTCCTTTTCAACAACCCGAGCTTACACCCGCTGCTTGTCTCCAGGAAAAAGGTAGGTATAGTGAGAAAACCAAAAGGGAAGGCCGTCCCAGTCCCAGCCTTGTCGACAGGGGTGCAAAATTTTCTGACGGGCATATACTGAATCGCTATTCGGAGCGAGGCGAGGGATACGGCATGGGATACACACACGCACACTGTGCTATGATGATGTCTCGAGCGTTTAAGATCCAAAAAAAAAGTGTGGTAAAGTAAGCAGACCCTTGCTTGCGCAAGAGTGGTCCGTTCTAAACTTCTAGATCCTAGATTCTGTCATCTCCAAATATCTTCATCCTTGGAAATATGGATATGAAATTCGTGGCACGGGTAAGAGAAACACGATCGACAATAGAGGGGAAAAGCAAGGGGAAACTGTGGGAATTAGAAGAAAGTGACACATGGATGAGATCTACCTCAGCTACTAGTGAAGCAGTCTCCTATCCAATAAAGACATTGGCATCATCATAAATCTTGTCGTTTTACGCGTCATTAGGCTTAGCACTATAGATGCTGCAGTCAAGATAATACTGATTCATTTCGTACTAGCCTTTTTTCTGCAATAGATCAAGTTTCCAAGGGCCCGGCTCATATACTGGTGAACTGGGATTATTGCGGGGTGGTTGCACAAGCAGACACAGTGTATGATACACTAGACAAAGAATTTCCGGTTTGTAGCCCCTTTTGGATTAAAGCTCCAGAGGATAGTCGTTCAATAGAAAATTTCATCTAATTCTTGACTTGTTAGCTTGTTGACTCCACATGAGAGAGAGCATTAACTTAGGTTGAGCTTGAAAACTAGGTCGGTAGCAAGCACTATATTCTCGCCGCCAGTTCCGTGCGTGTTGTCTAATGAACAGATAGACCAAGGTGGATTTGTGGTTTGATACCGTAAAAGCAATCAATTACTTGGGTGACTATTATACTTGCCAAATCAACACCTAATCGGTTTCACCGCCTGGATGTTGTAGCATTATTATGCTTTGCTTTTTCAATGTCATGCCCCTTGCGAAACATATTTAGTGTTTAGTGTATTTCAGATCGATATAAGCTCCGTGAAGGTAGGGAACGTATCGAATAACTCAACGCTTGGCGACTTCATTCCGAAGAATCCTAGAAGCTCGGACAGCTTGTAACGAGGGGGTAAGGGGCGATTAAGACAAACAAATACAACCTTGGAATTCAAGCGCTTCTTAGGGCCTTCGATGACCAAACAAAGCCTCGTCGAGACTGCTTCCGACCGGTGCATGCCAACATGGAGCATGGGTCTAAGACGTTTTTACTTCTCATTATTATGGATGATCTGCTTACTACATGCCGGTCTTAGTTATTATTGCACATGCATGCAATTTGTACTTGTGCGTCTTGCTTGTACTTCGCCGCGGGTTCATGCTCCATCAATGAAGTTACTGAATCTGTGCATTAATGATTGCTTTGCCTTCTGGCTACTGATTAGGCCTCGATATGCATATTGCATTTGCATTATGTGATAATCATAAGCCCGTGAAGTCCATGGATCATGGAAAATTGATATCCGAGAATATCTACCGCTGTGAATTTAGCATATGTTTCCCATACATCCTTATTTTGGGCGCCTTGGTCTCAAACTTAGAAACGCCGTCTAACAGGAATGGCAATGTCCAATATTTTAAGATCACCATGCTTTCGTGACGATGGGATAACGATTGACAATTCTTGACGCACCTGAAATTATCATCTCGTTCCTTAAGTGGTTCCATCCGAGTCTTTTTAAGTTTTCTCACTTATTACACTAATGGAACTGTGGCTCATAGTTTCAGAAAGAGGCTTTTTTGATGCTGGTGGATTCATATCATTGGATGTTTCGTGATTAGTAGTTTTTCTTTTTTGGTGACTGGTTCATGGGTTGTTCGCAATCCCCTAGCAAGATCCATCGACATCCACATCTAATCCATTATCCTCACTTAGCGAACCCTAGCATAGACTAATACATGTAAAGTTTTTCTACGCAAACCTGGATCTCAGGGATGTTGAACGGTCGGTGATTTATTTCTGCATCATCCCATTCCCAAATTATGACTGTACTCAATAAGTTTAGTTAGCTACTGCTGCTCGCGTTGCCGCTGCCCCACTCTCTCCGCCGTCAAAACTCTCGCCTTCTTTCCCAATTAACGTGTGTTGGTGTTATACAATAAGGCAAAAAGAATAATGTTCGTTACCCCATCTGCATTTCATCAGAATTTTAATATATGGGGTATCTGACAGGATTGTTTGACAATATGCTCGCTCATTTGATTGCTCACATCTTTGCGAAAGAAAAAATATTACGCGGTGAGCTCGGAAAGACATGTTGGCCAAGATTCATGTTGTAGTGTGTATTAGATACGATATGGGGTATGTAGAACGAGTCGTGTTCGCCACTTAGATGCTTCATGATACCTACCTAAGTATCATGACCATGCCAGGTCTAGATACATTGCAGTTGGTCGGTAGCATTGCATTTCACTCTTCGTACTATTGTGCTGCTTTGCCTGTCCTGTGCGGTTCTACCTAATCGTATCGACCTGCAATACGTACTCTTCATTAGGCTACTGTTGCTTGATCCGTCTTTTTAATAGTTGGTTAGGTTAGCACAAGATTAGTACCAGTGAACCTTCGAGGCTTCCCAATGGAATGACCCTCCTCATTAACTAAATGACCGAGGGGTCTTCAAGTACGGAGTACGGAGCTTAGGTAGGAGCCATTAGAATGCTTGCCCAGCTTACCCACGTTTTGTGATGGACCATCGATGGGGCCGAGAATTTAACTAAATTCCACAATTTAACATGTGCACTAACGACAGTGTCGAAAATATCCACATCTAAAGATTTCCAAAGGCGCTGCGTCAGTACGGGAAGGCCACATATTTGGCTTAGGTCGTTATACTAATTATGCTGAATGTTCATCGCACCCATGCAAAGCAAATCAAGAAGAGTGGCATCTGGCATTTTTGGACCCCGTCGGCTATTTGATATATACACCCCTGAAAAATGGAAATTCATCCCACCCTTGTGCTGATACAACCTGACCGCCTTTTCTCGCCCTTCTTCCTCGCAAAGCAAGTTCCTCCTGTTTAGGAAGTTGATTTATCGTTTGACACGCACCATTTTGATTACCACACACCTGGGGCGGAGGAGCCTCGTACGCGATATGTATCCAGCCGCGGGATGTAGCTTACCCCCTTGTCTTCCTTTGTACCGCTGGCTTTTCGAATCTGCGTATGTTGCAAGCCAGGGGCTTTGACTTTTGACCGCCAACAATGCCCTGGTGTCTAGCATCCCCAGAAGAAGCTCAGGCCCGGCAAATTCCCTATGATTTAATCCTTACACATTCGTGGGATCAGCCAGATGACACAGACGACATACCGCAACCTTACGGTAAGTCACTTGCATATTGGTCTTTCAATTTTGTACTGCCGATATTTAATCCTCACATGGAAGATTGGGTAGATTCCTTTATTATAATTTAAGTTTAGTATTCTCTTCTAGTTCAGTTCATATCAAGGCTATGATACTTCGACTACTAACGTCCAGTTGACGTTAGTTCATATACTTACTACCTTATACACCTCCACCAACCCCTCAACTTGCAAACATTTTCTCTCATACTACCTTCTCTCTTGTACGATAAAACAAAATGGATTCAACTTATGCTACTTCAGCATATGGAACGAACATGATGGGTTATGATGACAACGTTCGCATGTTCCTGGAAAACGTTTCGAGACAAATGGCACAACCTTCACAGTCTCGAAATCGATTATCTATGTCGAATGGACAGAGAAATATGGCACCAATGCGAGTTACCAAACCAAATAGTACCAACAATAGCCCGCGTTGCTCCATAAAACAGAACCGACGAAGGACTCTTATGTCGGATGGCTCATACCAACGACAGATGATGATGCTCAACCAACAACAGCAACAGCAACAAATGATGGCGACTAATGAATGGGAATCGAACAATGGACTCCCAACACAGATGTCAATGAGATCTAATCGTCCTGTTAGCTGGCATCCATCCACACAACAACAGATGTACCAACCAGTACAATCTACGAGTGGATACCCATACTCCCAGGAGTATTACAACTTTGACGCCTCAACTCCAGCTGTCTTCTCAGGATACGGATCACCAGACTCTAGCTTTTCACCTGTGTCAATGCCTTATAGTGAGGATCATCAAGACTCATACCCATTCGACACCACACCTACCTCATACCCACTCGATCAGACATACACCCCAGAACAAACACCATTAGAAAATCATATGATGTCTGTCCAGGCTCCATACACAAACGACAACCAAGATCCAACAATGTATTCACATTTTGACTGGAACAATTTTGCCGCAAATGGATTCGAGGATGGTACCGCCCCACCTACACCAGATAACTTTCTACCTATTCAACATCCTGAACCTACCTTCACTCCAGAGGATTCGATACCATATCATCCACTGTCTGATGATGAACCAGAGGGAGAGGAGTTGATTGGTATGGGATTGTACGACACTCCAGACAATAGCAAGTTATCATTGTCGGATCCTCAACTTGACAACTACCGAATGATGTCGTCACAGCTTCTTGGCAACAGTTATCGTCGACCCGAAGCAGCTGGTAAAGGCTTGAAACTGGAGGAGACATGGCAACCACCCGCCGAAAAGGACGATGACAAAGATGACGAGGAGGACGGTGAAGGGGAAGATGAAGAGGAGGAGGAAGTCGTACTCGAGAAACCTACACAACTGGCTGACACTACCACTTATATGATGGGTACCACACAGCCCTTCCCCGACTTCGACGGAAGTTACGCAATGAATTACGCAGGCTGGATCTGATTGAATGGAGCATGGAACTTTGGATGGGAAAAACTTTATGATTTTGAAATTTAGCGATGGAGTTGGATTGGATTGGATATTGGGATTAGCTATATTGGAGCATTGGAAACTATAGGATCATGTCAGCAATGACTGGAATGAGCACAAGCTCAGTATTGTGATGGGATATGTCAAAATCTTGTTAGACACTTTGTATTCAACAATGTCAACAAGGGAAGTATCTACCCAAGAGGTTGATATGTATATGTATATAGATAGCTTAACACAATATCAATACCTCCGAATGAATTTTCGGATTTTACAGACAAGATAAGATTCTTCGATACCTAATACATAGTGCTGGTGAACACGTGAACATCAATACACGTGCTATCCTTTCAATTGGGATTGTAATTCTCAACGCTAAAACTTCGGCTTTCAGATCACAAGGAGGGTAGTGGCCTCAAAACTTTCCGTTGTCATCCTGAGGCACTCTAGCAAGCTACTGAGCTCTGATTAAGATTTTGGATAAACTTCAAACATTTCCCATACAATCGCAAGCCAACACAACGACTCCACCCTTCTTCTACGTGCTTTTCCCAAACGTCGTCTTTCTCCACCTAGTTTCTAAATACGAAGGAACTATTGTTCAATTTGTGATTACGCCTTGGCGAACGCGTCGCGAGCTTCTTCAAGTGCGCGAAAAGCTTTACCAAGACACTGAGACAACCCCTCTTAATGATTCCCATCGTCGACAAGCCGTATGCCTCATATCCGTTTGGATGCAACGAGGAAATTGTCCGCATCTTGTCGAGTCCTCTGCGATCATTACTTCGGCTATTTTAAACGATGTACCTGGAAATTCATCCTATTGTGTGAGAGCTGCTTATTCTGCTGCTTTCTGTCGGTACGTTTAAGTCTTCTTATGATCTATTCTCTTGTGATATCCGACTTATTTATTTTGTGCTTGGTCAACAGTTTCGTTACAGGCCTCCTCGATAGTCATCAAGATAAACGCCGCAAACTAAGTATGTACTCAATTGCGAAAACCATCGGTTTACCAGCTACATACGTCGAACTTCGGCATCAGGCTACCCATGAAGAACTCCCATCACTTCCTAAGCTTCGAATAGCTGCGCGCAAAGCATTGAAGTGGATTTGGGATTTTTATTGGGCAGATTTATCAATCGATGAAAAGGATGATGATTGCAAGATATTCGTACGAGGGGTTCTAGAGCAGAAAGACCAAGGAATCAATCTGAATATGATAAAGGGTCGACTTGAAGCCTACGGGATAGACGATCTTCTTCGCGCGCTAGGTGAACTGGAGGAATCTTTAGAAGATCCAATGACGATATTACAAGCGCACAATTTCCGACAGAAGATATCTGATTGGGAAGAATCTAAATATCCTAAAAACAACGGCACATCTGTTCCCAATACATCCGCCCGAGATCTTAACGATATCCGAGCGGGAATGTTGAAAATGGAATATGATTTGGAAACTACCGCTGCATCCATACAAATACCTAAGGACGACAAATCTTCTGCAATTAGTACAGAGAAAGGCTGGTCGCGCTGGGAAGGACCATGGGTGCCAAAACCAATAGGAGTGCTATGATGCAAAGATTTGGATTGATACCCAATGTTAATGACCACATGCCCCAGTATATTATGTCCTAGTACAACGACCAAAAGCTCAACCCCACTCAGAAATCTTTAGCATAAAGATTGTCCTCCATATTCCATGTCTTGAGCATCGAATATGGCGGAATGAGCGGAAGCTTCAAGAATGGGGTTGAGATGTACGACAATTATCCCGCGCAGCATACTTTTTTTGGTTTGATACTGGAGTGATGCGCGTTGAGCAGTTTTCACCTCCATATGAATATGGATGCATTCAATGCATAGCTCCCGGGTAGTGGCGGGTCATGAAAAGTTCTTAATGAATATGAGATTTTGGTAAGAAGGGCTTATGCATGTAAGCCAATTTTGCCAGTCAGCTACACCGTATTCTTCATTAATACTTAGCTGTGGAATTCTTCCCGTTTTGTCAGCATTATCTCTTTACACGATGATACATTCCTCAATCAAACTTTTACGAAATTGATAGCCTTGAGCAAGATTCAAGATACATTGGTCCTTGATCAAGGACATATATCAACTGAGTATTGCTATATCCCTCAAACTGTTACTATATTTTACTCCAGATTTATGTAGGGCGTTCTATTTTCAATTTGTATGCACCTTCTTTTTCGACCATACCGATTTCTGTGTAGGGTGCAGATTCTGACAGCCTGTTAATGGCAGCAAGACAAAGAAAGAAAGCGCCGAGAATGGAAGTAGTCTTTTAACTTCACGGGCACGTCGATCAGTTTCCAGTAACCTTACGCACATCAATTTGTGCTGATTTGGTACCTATAGGCTTGCACTCGTCTGCTTTGTTTCATATGGATTCTCTTCACCGCTAGCTTCTCTCGGCTTCATTCTTTTGTCGGGATTTCTTAACAACCGATAGCAGTTTGAAGTTTGTGCAACGGATGAATGATTGATATACACGTGGTTTGAACTCTAGGGTTTGAAAAAGGCTTCATGGTGCAATGATTGTTCGTTGGTTCCCGAAAGAAAAAATTCAAGACCTTCCACGATCAGAACTCCAGACCTCCAACCCTGAGATAGAGGGCTGAAAGATTCTGTAATGCAACAAACTTAATAAAGTGGCTTCTAGGCCGATGCACTTGTCTGGAGAGAACATGTCACTTTTTCAGATGACAGTTTTTCAAGTGTTTAGATCCAGATGGAGAGATGGATCGATCTAGAAAGAATTAGGGTTGGAATGAAAAATTGGATAGGGAAGTTAATTCATGCAGGTTCTTGAATCTTGACCTCTCTCCTTTATATTCGAGCGTTGATAGAGTAGTAATCACAATCAAAATAATCTCAAGAGCTAGTATCGTGCATCTTTATATGTGTGGTATGTGCATATATATATATATATATTAAGAGTTGCTCTTCCATACCACATTTCTTCATTACTCCGAATCTATCTATGACCTGTGATGGAGAGAAAAGGGACGAGCAGGAGAAGGAAAGTTATATGAGTTGCCCGATCAGTCTTCATACGAATAAGGTTATCCACTCGCTTGCTTCTTCATAGATGCTATGCTAGTATAAACGGGCAGTAGCGATCGAGAAAGCAAGACCAAGACCAAGACCAAGACCAAGACCAAGACCAAGACCAAGACCAAGACCAAGAGCAAGAGCAAGACCAAGAGCAAGACCAAGACCAAGACCAAGAGCAAAAGTAAGAATGCAATTACATACTCAGAGTGTCATCAAGCTGAATGCATACTCTTCTCTGCAATACCCTAAGAGGTATTGAATATCAAATATTGAATGTTGAATGGAATTGAATGGAATATACAGATTGACATACGTTCCATTCTGCAGGAGGAAAGAGGAAAGAGAAGGAGAAAAGACAAAGAGAAAAGAGACGGTTTGGGTAAGTGTGAAGGAGGGTGATTTGCTAGTGCTTGATGGAGACGGAGATGGAGATGATTAATTGGTAGAAGCCAGCTTTTTAAAGTAGGGTAAGGGTTACTATGCTTTGAATCCGGCGTGAAATGGGATGAGATGGAATATAATAGTGAGAAGCTGGACATAGAGATAGAGATAGAGATAGAATAGAGATGAGGAAGTTGGGATATTTATAACTGTATCTCTCTTACACACACATACGTACACATATATACATACTCCAATTAAACACTTAACGATTCCTCACTCCTTGCTCCTTCATTTCTCCCTCAAACCCTCAGCGTACAATATATCAATATATCAATATCTCACCCCCCTCCATCCCTCCATCCATTCACTCGACCACATATCCCAAAAGTATAAAAAAAAATCAACATCCATCTATTTCTTTCCCATCCTCTTTTCTATTCTATCCTCTCTCGTCTCAGTATTTCTACACTTCTCTAAACTTCTTACATACATACATACTACCTAGTACGACGAACCACTTATATCTACTCTAGACTCTCCTTCCCTCACCACCCTCCCGCTCCCCCTCTCTTACCTCCTCACCCTTATCTCTTATTTATCACTCGCGAATCTTTAAACTCACCAATCCACCCACCACCTTCTTATTCTAAATCACCAAATCCTTTCTCTTCTTCTGTTCCTTCCTGTACAATTCAATCTGAGTCTCAATCCAACTATTAAAAAAGCTACCGGTTGAGATTTCATCGTCACCATCTTCGCCACGTTTCACAGTCTTTCGCAATTATCCAGATTTATTCAATAAATTTTATTTGCGCTATGCATTTTATCTTACTCTACCATTTACCTCTGCCCAGGTATTTTGGTAGGTACACTTAGTATCCCGAAGCCGATCCGTTGTCCCAGTTCCGTCCATCCATCCCATTTCAATGCCCACCAATATCCTTCCTTTCATTCAATACCATGCCAATTCAATATCAGCCCAATATCAACCGGTCATCTTTCACCCGAAAAGAAATCTCGCCTATCATATTTTGCACTTTTTAATCTCTCCATTTGCCTTTTGCTTCTGTCCCAATCTCTCTTTCAATACCCCCCCACCACTTCATGCACCCCCCTTCGCGCGCCAAAATCACGCTCACGCTCACGCTCAAGCTTCGCATGTACCGCTCAAAAAAGAAATGCCTCATACCACCCTCAAAGCCAGCCTCAAAGCCACCCATTATGTGCATCTCACAATGTATCAACCGTTGAACTTAAAAAAGAAAAACAAGATAATCATCCTCTCCATTCGAATCATCAACATCATCAAGCATTCCGTCATATCACTGGAGCGACCTCGACATTGCATTGAACAACCCCATATGCAACGCAAAAACCTCAATCCCACCCCACCCCATCAATAAAACACCTATACCCATTTGAACCAGCCAAAAAAGCAAACTCCCGAAATATGAATCCAACCCAATGTGAAAATAAGCAAAAAGTAACCAAAGCGTGGTATCGTCAAGCACGCGTTAGAAACACAATTAAATGCGAAGGGGAACGTTTGTCCCACAAATAGAGAATCGTGCCTTCCCACGAAAACACCCCCCTTGAAAGCTCTGAATGAATGTACCATAGCCATAATTTTGTGTGTATGTATGTAAAATAAGCAAACTTTTACCCTCATGTGTACCGCAAAATTAAAGCAACAAGACATGCCCAAGTCTTGTCCTATTATTATTTTTTGGCAAATGAATTAGAGAGGATAATAATGGGAAATTCCTTTTGCTGTATGTCCGTGATCAAGGGCGTTTCCTGACTTTTAAATCACAAAAGATTATCTTTTATTTTATTAGAGCGTTCTGCTCGTGTTTGCATGTGAATAGCTTGCGTCTCTAGAGCACGTGCCATAAGACGTGTTACTGTGACTTGAGTTAGTGCCTTTGAAAGTTGAATTAGGGACGAGGAATACAAACCTTGCCAAACTCCAGCTCTATCGAGCTGATAAGCAGTCAATCTTAAGATCTTGCTTCCAAACCCACAATTATCTAGAGCTGGAGATATTTGACCAGTATTCATCTGAACGGCGTTTGCTTGGCCGGCATTCATCTGATTATGAATGGTGTTTGCCAGTTCATGTTGCATCTTCGCTTCAGTGATGTTGACAACCTCTTTGATTCTCTCCAAAAGTCTGACATCTTCATCTTCAAGATATATAATAGCAGGCACGCTGCTGAAATCGATATCCGCATGGCCCAGAATTCCGATGTAACGTCCTAGGCGTTCCTGCACTAAACTTATCCATTCCGCTACTACTTGTGCACAATCAAATGCGCACATGGCAGCCTGTTGAGGAAGCTCCCGGGAGGTAAAGTCTGCAAAAGTAATGCCGAATTTATTTGACATTACAAGGAAATCTGTTGCATAGTAAGCTGCCTTTCTAAGTAAGCGTTCGCGATCGGTGGGACCCTCTGGCTGGTTAGATGGTGAGGTTTGGAAAGCACTAGAAGATTGAACGTCAGGAGGAGAGTTTGATGTTGTAGGAGAATCGACGAACACAGAGCTTGCAGTTGAACCGCTTGAAAATTCCGTAGAATCTGTATTGGAGTTAGGGGAGTGTTCTGCATGCTGCATGGTGTCTTTTCCTCCAGCAAGTTCGGTTGCCATGTCGTCAAAGTTCCGTTTCCAGAACATTTCTTTTGAAGCTGACATATTCACGAACAGGCGAACATATGCCAAGTCGAGGAGAGGAACACTGTCGGCCGATAGTGGTCCCAGCCCAAATGGATTGGGGCGTTGTACACTGTGCTCTCGGGTGCGTTGCCATGCTAATTGCCATGCTTTCAAGGCAGGTTCAATGTGACGATACATCTTTTCAGTTTCCTCAGTCCCCCACCTCCTATCGACATGTCTCTGTCGGGTTTCCCACTACACATGTGTCAGTATTTTCTCACTTCTGAGGACCTATAAGTTAAATCAACATACAATGTAATTATGCAGCGCATTAATTAGAATCAGACATCCAAAAGTACTTGGCTTCAAATCACTCTGGGGCAAGTCTTGAGCATTGTGTCCATTTCCGAAATGTTGAGCTTGCGCTTGCTGATATTGCTGTCTGTTGCCGGCTTGTAGTAGTTCGCCCAAAGCAGCCTTAAATGTGGTTTGATTGTAATTTGCCATTTTGGAACCACCCAGCGCATTGAAGCTATTGGCGGATTCAGCCGACCAGAATTCTTCGTTGCAAGGTAAGTCAGACTCGATCTCAGAGTTAGTCAAGAAGGGTACATGATTGATGGCCGACACAAGCATGCTAGAGAGTATGAAGATCGCGTATAAAGTTCGTTTTCTCTCTTCAGCGGTTTTCCACTGGTGCCACTCCTGTTCATCATCTAGATTTTCGGTTTTGATGAAGCCATTCATCGCATCATCGCCATTTGTCATTCGTCCATCCTGTTGTGATGATCCGCTTTGAGAAGGCGATGATGGTTTGATGACGGCATTGGCAAGGCTAACTAAAGTAGCACAGTGAATGAGGGCACTTTCGCCTGCCACTTTATCGCCAGAATTGAAACCATAGATAATGTTCAACAGCATAGCCTGTGCAAGAAATACTGGTGTGTGACTGGAATTGTCTGGGGCTCTTGAACGGTGGTCCGCTCTACGAACATCAGCTTTGCGCCGGGCTTCTATGTATAGCTGTAGCATTTTCTTCGCCGATTCAAATAGCATCTTCGATTGTTGATGATCGCCTGCGTATAATGCGCCAATGGCAGCCATTGAAAGTGTAAGGCATCCAGGTCCTTCAACAGAAGTGGCAGCGCCTCGGCCATCATTTATAGGAGTCGAAAAATCGAAGTTAAGTGTAGGGATGTGCAGAAATGGTAAGTGTGGATGAAAGTGTTGTATGTAAGCGCCAATATATTTTTTGAGATCGGATGTGCTGGGGAGGTGAAACCTGATGCCTTCGCTAACACTATTGGCTCGCATTGATGGCCGAGGAGAGTGAGGAGATGGTGAGTTTGCAGAAGGCACGGAAAACTTTCGTCCTCCAAAGGAGGTATTATGGGCCAGGGCATTCGCGAGGGCCGAACGAGTAGAGTCTGTAACTGTGGACAAAGGTAAGCTTCCGTGTATACTGCCGGTCGTAGAATTGGGGGTCTCCGGGGCAAGAGTCATGGGGGGTTGGAAACCTTGTGTGTTGTTCATTCCGGGCATTGCAGAATGGTCCAAAGAACTCAATGGAGGTGGAGTAGCAAAGTATGGAAGATTATTCAGCGGTAGGCTGTGAGGTGAAAGAGGGTTTCCGTTTGAGAAATGATCATGATTCTGGGCTAGAACATGTGGTGATATAGCGTTTCCAGTAGAGAAATTTGGATGATTTTGGGGTACACTATGTGGTGACATAGGATTCCCGTTGGAGAAATTTCCAAAATTTTGGTTACCATGATCCAAAAAGTTTTGTGTCATCATAGGTGGTCCCGTCACAGGTTGGTGCCACATAGATGGTGAGCTTACAGCTATATTATTGGACCCATCCAGCATAATACCGTCACTGATCCCGCT
Source organism: Botryotinia calthae (assembly GCA_004379285.1). Lineage (NCBI taxonomy): Eukaryota > Fungi > Ascomycota > Leotiomycetes > Helotiales > Sclerotiniaceae > Botryotinia > Botryotinia calthae. The sequence continues at coordinate 34,063 of PHWZ01000201.1, read as the reverse complement.
TTGACTGGCAGTACTGATTGCAGAAGGCGATGAACCGTCTATTATAGCATTCTCATCAAAGGTCATATGCTGGGTAAAAGGGTTGATCAATCCATTCCAACCATAGGAATCATCCATACCCGAGTTTCCCGAGTAATCTGGGAAAGTGAAAATTGATGTGTCATTGGAATCAAGGACCATCGAATCTGGCGCAATCATTGATTCTGATGTGATCATTGGTTCTGGTGAGTGATTGAACAAGGCACTAGGGTCTATCGTCGGGCTAGGACTATTTCCATTCGGAAATGAAAAGCCAGGTGAAAAGGTAAAGTCATTGTTTTGAAAGCTTCCAGCAACCGGCGCAGTCCGCAATCCATTAAGCGCCATAGGGTGATGCGTCTCAATCCTCGGCAGCCCATGAGACACATTGCGGTTGTTCATTACAGAAGACATTCCACTCATCGAACTCATCCCGTGCATTCCACTATAATCAGAGTTGTGCATTGGTAGGTTCGCAAGACTAGCGTGACGACTATGGCCATGGCCATGATTTGATGGATGAATTGTATGGTTTTGGTTCCTCACTGCATAAGATTCATCTTGATTCAGACCCATTTGCATATAAGCACTTTCTGGATTTGTAATTGTATTTGCCCTTGGTCTTGGGCCCACTGGATTGACAATAGAGTGTTTTCGTACCCTGTTGAGATTTGGTTTGCCAACTCCGGATACATTACTCATAGTACTGCTTCGTCGATTTCTTGGTCTCGCAGGTGGTGTTATGTTTGTGTGCAGCTTCTGCTGGTGTCTTAACAAAAGGTCACTCCGCGCAAAGCATCTCTTGCACTCGTGGCATTCGAATGGCTTTTCTTTCGTGTGTGATCTTTCATGTCTTTTCAGATGTTCCAGACGTGCGAAATGTCTTCCACATGTGTTGCAACCATGAGGTTTAGGCTTGTCGGTTTTAGATGGGAAGCCGCTGGGAGATTTGGGGACAGTCGTCGTTGCAGATGCCGTCGATGCTACAACTAATTTAAAAAGTCAATTAAAGCTTCTCCAGCATATGGACAGTAGTAACATCTTTGATTGAACGGAAGATTTGTTATGTCCGAGTTGTATTTGAGATGTGATTGCTACTTACCATTCTCCTCACCATTCATCCCACCATTTGATTCCGCACCGTTCGGTGACGTCGTCTCAGACATGTTGGGCGATTGCTCTTGTCTGATTGTTGAATTATCCCCCATCGTCGAAGAAGGCACCAAGACGAGGCTAAGATATATGAGAATGACTTCCTACGAAGGTGTGTACATGCTAGAGATTGTTCAATATTCCATTCGTTCTAGTGTGTGGAGAGTGATCGTTCGTGGCAAAGGTACGATGAATGGACGTTCAGACTTACGGACTTTTCCACTAAATCGAAACCTGGCGTGCTCTTTACTGGGGACTTGCAGTTCTCGATGCAGCGATGCCGCAATAAAACAGCCCAAGCCTTTTTCCGTTGTTGCAACCTTCGGCCGTTGTAATGTTTAGCCGACCTTCACTGCTTTCCCGTTTCTGCAGGCCAGCAAATGAAGTTGGTGTAGGGAATTCTTCCTTTGACCAGTAAATGGAGTGAATATCTGCAGGCCCTTTCCCGGCTGTATGTAGGTATGTAGGTATGTAAGTACGTAAGTATGTAGGTAGGTCGGTAGATTTCTTGGAATTTGGAATTCGCTGGTAGGAAGTATTACTGGGTTTCCGGCAAGAGAAGTTTGAATATTCGAAAGTCCGACGAGGAATAAGAAATACTGTTGTCAAGTACCTAACTATGTATCTGAATGCCAACAAACGGCAATTGCTATGATTGTAGTTGCGGTGGTTGTGGTTGTTGTGTTTTGGAGTGAAATGGATGTAGGATGGGACGGGACGGGATGGGATGTCGTGTAGTTGTGTAGTAGGTAGTTGAGATCCGGGGAAAGGCTGTGAGGTCTGTGAGGTAATAATATGTAGGTGGTGGTCAGTGGTAGTGGTAGTGGTAGTGGGTGGTGGTAGTGGGTGGTGGGTGGTGGTACTAGTAGAGAATATCTTCTGTGCACGCTCTGTGCGGAGGAATTGCTAGAATTGCTAGAATTGCTAACCACCGTACCAACTAATAAACTCTTCTCTTCCTCTTCTAAGTTATTATCTAGAAAACTAAAACCGGGCAAGAGATCAGCGAACTTCTGCCAATTCTCGTTCCCATTGAGTCGAATATCGAATATTGGTTGAGAAAGAGAGAGAAACGGAGAAAACGGTAGTAAATTGAGGATTTGTTTCTACCGTCGTAGATACCCTCATAAACGGCGAGATGGTTTTGGATAAGCCGTATGGAAATGTTACTCTTGTCTTCGCCCCGTTCTGACAGGGAAAATAGGTGAGAGCTCTTTTGGTGGAGAACTAGGAACAGGATGATGAATGATACTGACCTTGACCTTGCCTTTGGACCTTTCCTCTATGACCAATAATGTAGACGGATTGAACAGGTATTAGTATATTCAAGAGCCTTCATTGGTTGTGTCCATATGAATATGAGACTGCTTTTGTCCACCAGGTACAGGATGATGGGGTGGTAAATGGATCTCTTGGTGGAGACAGAGATTGTTTAACTAGTTACCTAGTAGATTGTCGATTTCTTGCTGTCGATTTCTTGCTGTCTTGAAAAGAAAAAGAGAGTTCTTCAGTTCTTGAGCCCGTGAGTTCTGTCTGAAGTTCGGGAGTTCTGATTTGAGTGAATGTTTCAAAAGAAGTTCAATATAATTTGGATGCAGAGAAGATTGGTGATGTGATGGAAGAGGGAAACTAATCAATCCACAATAGAGATAATTGGTGAATTAGATCCTTATTACCTAGGTACCTCGATCACTTTCTTCAATTGTAATCTAAAGTAGAAAGGGGAGGAGGCACTTGGGAAATGTATCAAGATAATTGTTCAGTTGTGAATGAGATATCGCTACTACTTATTCATGATACAGCTAGACGGCCACTTGGAATAGGTAGGTAGGTAGCTAATACATCAGAGAGACTTTTAAATATTCAAGAAAAGTCTACCAGTTATTAGATATTGTCCAATAGAATTCTTAGTCATTAATATCTTCTTTGTTGATCGAGAATTCTACCTATCGAGTTGAATGGGTTTGGTTGGCTAATTCGATTGATTATGACAAGAATGAGCGAATGGGCTGATGAATTCATACTTTCTCAACACTCATAGGTTTGGAAGTTTTAGTGAATCTTCTGGATTACAAATTCTTATATCCAGAATACATCATAGATAGAGTTTCCTGTGAACATTTTAGGTCTTGAGGAAGGGGTGGAAGGAATGGAAGTTATTCATATTGACTTATCAAAGCACCAAACAATTCAAGAAGAGCTCTTCTTCGACAAATCAAAGTGTGAAAGCTATACATCTGTGCCATATAGCTACAACAGATTCTATCAGGCACCTGGGCAAATCCTCTACCAAATAACTGGGCAGTCACTTGGTATACAAAGAATTCTTTCTCTCATTCGTCATCCGAATTTTCCAAGTATTTCAACATGATTCATAATATTTTCATCGCCGTCATTATCATCCTGTAGGTATTACAAGCACAAAGGAAAGGGTAGGAGATGGTAAACGAATTCGGTAATTCGACCGAAGCATGATGATGAAAACGTTCAATATTTATCCTGCTCATCCTCAGCATTCATGCATCTAGTTCGACTGTTCGGGGAGTTGTTGCCTCTTAATGTCCATCCATATAGACTCATCCTATCGCATATGAACCCACACAAACGCCAGAAATCAAACTCCGGCGGTTCGTATATGATCATGAGCAATGGTAAAAATTGGCTCACAATGAATGCCAATTTGGTTCTTCCTAATCATTAACCTCCCCCGGAAGTTTTAAGCCTTGGTAACGATGTAGATTAGCTCTCGGCTCTCAACCATCAAGCTGCTGCATAGCACGACAGCTAGTCCATAATTATCGACCCTGACCGCAGTAGCATATATCATCGTATCTAGATAGCTACGTAAAAGAATCCAGATTTCATGGTCCAGAATGTTTCGGAATGCCTAGATAGTACGTACCGCACATGTCGGTTTATCTATCAATCAGTAATCCGGGCCGTTAGATTATGGCATCCAGTTGCGAGCTAAACTCAACTTCAAAGCACTTGCTGCATCGTACGACATATGACAGAGACAAGAACTGGAACATCCGGAAGCAAAAAAGAGCATATCCAGAACTTTCCTTACATATCATTCATTACTGTGCCGGGTGCGTTTTGAGTTCTTTCTAAAGCCCCACCATCCTTCTTTACACCTCGCCGCTCTTAACCGAGAGGTCCGCCCCTGATCCACAAGTGCTGATGAAAAACCACTGTGCAGAAATTAAAAATGTCTCGTACCACTCGCAACAAGCCTGTACTAATTGCGCTTCTACTTCTACTTTTCCCAATTGGGTGCATACGGGCGCATCGCCTTGGACAACTTGAATATAGCTTCATCTATTTCAATCACTTGTACACCTCAATACCAATTAGCCAACGATACGATACACCAAAAGGCTGTCAAAATCCACGGATCCGTATATTTTATTTCGAAACACAATCAATGATCCATCATCTCCACAATCATCCCTACACATACAACTCGTGCTTCTCCAGACCCCGGACGGGTACATATCAAAAATATCATCAAAAGACCATGAAGTGATCCAAGCTTGTTTGTCCAACAACGATAAGATATCAAAATGATACTTTAAAGATATTGAGTACGGTATTACACTAATAACTAGCTGTCCAGGTGCGTGGGTAGAGTTTGCGTATTTCTCTTCATCTAGACCTATTTTGAGTGTGTGCGTACCTTACGTACCGGTATGACGACGAAGGCCCAGGGAAATTCTTTGGATACCCGACTTTCTCATTCGTTGACTTCGATCCTGATTATGATCATGTTATGTTTTTTAAGGAAACATCGACCTTGAAACCATATTGCGGAACGGCAAAAGTTGTTGTAAACGAATGTCCGTACTAGTTCTTCCCATCGCCACCCCAAACTTTCAATACTCACCTGATATTCGTTGGATCTCCCTTGGAAAACGAGCTCGATATCCACTCGGAAGCCGGCAAAATGATATTAATCGTCAAATATACACACACTATGCCATGCTAACCATGGATATAATGCTATGCAATGCAAATAAGGGTTGAAGACGTTAGACATATGTGAGGGTATACGCCGCCACCACCCTCAAGGAAACATGGCAACACCTTGTATTTTTGATCGAATAATATACCTGGTGGGACTTGGGAAATAAGTCCAGATTCTATGAGACCTTGCTGGAAATACAATCGAGAATGAATCCTACCCTTGTTTCCCCAGCTTTCTTATTCTCTGGCCGCAAATTAATGGACGGGACGATATGTCAATATGTTCAACCCCAAACTCTTTTCCTTGCAAAACCAACCAAAGTGTGGATGTTATCCGAACTGTGCAGGTATATTCAGATGTAATATAATGTAGGTAGTGACTAGCTAGTACTGTCCAACCCAGCTGTTCATTGATTAGGATAAACTACGCTAACAGTCCAACCACATCTACGAACTCCCCTTTGTAACCCAGACCTAAAGAATTGCATACCCTCAGCCTCGGCGAGCGGCATATTCCATCAATTCTAGGTCCTGCAGTGCCAAGATAACTTTGGTTGGAATGAATTAATCGGATTAGATAGCTTGACATGTTGATGGTGCTACCAGTTGAACAGGTAAACTCGGTAAGTACAGAACTATTCGGCTAAGGAAACTATACACGAGCACTACAACCATTCTTCACCAACACAAAAACCAACAACCACTAATCATCAACCAACAACCAAGCTCTGAAGTTCTGAAGTTCTGGAGTACCTAGAATCCCCAAACCTCCGAAAGTCTGGGGAAACAATTCTATACCTACCCAGTATGCCAACAAAAGTAGCTTTACGGTACTTTTCAATATCTTCATTCCCGAAACTTTGTTTTGACTTGTTAATTGAATACCCATGATCGTTTAAAACGTTGTTAAGAATTGCTGAGATATAATTTGCCAGGCTCTGCATATTTCAGCCGTCCATTACGATCGTGTTGCATTTCCAGAACATGGATTGCACAAGGGTGAGCTCACGATTCCTCTCACCCTTACAACGGTGGAGAGTATGTATGAGGTTTTAACAGAAGAAGGCTTTCTGCATCTCCACCCTTCTAGATTTCTTGTGCCTTTTCCTTACCACTCACACTCACAAGCTAGGAATGAAAATCACACCCTCTAAGCAGTATCATGCACCTATACAAAAGCCTACATAACCCCTATGAACTACCTGCACAAATCCGACATTCACCCGTTGCCGAACCTCACCTCCGTCCAACAACTCTACCCCAGAATCACCACTTGGAAAAACGGCACGCCTATTTGGACTGGGTATTCGACCAGGGAGCTTCGCTAGTAACATCTGTACCCCTGCTCAGCACCCTGACGTCGCATGAATTTAACTTAATTTTAGGACCTGCTGACTTCCTGCGCATATATCTAGTCTGGGTTTGAGGGAAAAAAGAGAAGAAAGGTACCAGAGATTTGAATTAAGATGCAGAGAAGTGACACAGCAGTAACCGCATCAAAATAGTGTGTGTATACCAATCATGAAGGATTGACCATCACGTCTGAAAGATGCCATAGGATATACAAATGCAGCCCGCACGCATGCGAGGGTTTTTTAAAACGTCAAGATGCATATGGGTGTAGAGCTACATTACTCAATTTTTCCCACTAGGAAACAACGGTGTGAAGGAATCAGACCCCCAATTCATCTCATGCTTCCTTTGCTGCTAGCACAAATGCTAGCCCTTGCTTGTAGTTTGCTCGGGATATATCCAAAGCTTGGCTCTACCAAATAGTGGGTTCATACTACGATCCCTTCGTCGGACTTGTGGAAAGCATACATAATGCCGATTTTTGAGGAATTGCTTTGTGAGAGTCTTGTGTAAGTGTAAGTCACAAATGGAATACGGAGAAGACTTCCTCTTCACTTCCGTCAAAATGGTCCGCATCTCCTCCATCGTCATGTTCTTCCTTGCGAGCGCTTTATCAAATCCTCAAACAAATAATATCTCTTCGATGAGTAAGTAATCTGAGTGGGAATTTCAATATGCTCCAACCATCTAGTCTCTGTCTAGTACTGCGGCAACCCAACCCACCGAACCTTATCGAGTACGAGATACTTAACCAATTTAGGAGAAAAGTAGCTAGCTAAAAATTCGCTTACTAATTCTACGATGGAAGTAAGTATCCTGTGCTTCTTTTCCTCTTTGGGAATTGCAGAATTAGAAAAATCGTGTCGATCACATCAAGATCTGCATTCAATATATCGGCAGCCCTTGATGAAGTTCGTAAGTATACATGCGACAATGAACTAACTAACCACATCCTTGGGTTCGGTGCTGCATTATCTATTTCTATTTATCATTATCATTATTGATCGATATTGATATCCGTAGGTGGAAGCGAAACCTGTGTCTAGAACGCATTCCCCCCTGCGAAGAAGTCTGCGCAGAATGTGATCTCAAATCATAGTTCCAGTTATGCCCTGGGCTTGCAATTAAAGATTGATGCATCCTAGTGAGTGGCGAGCATTATTGCTCTGCTCTTTTCCTCTTTCTTGTACAATGAAATCGTTCAGTGACGAAGATTAGTTCAGATTGGACAAAATTCTCGCAATTCAAAGTTGGGATAAGCGCGCATTCGGCATTCTTTCCATACATTTTCATAGCATACTTACCAAGTAATTATGTGAATGACGTGGTATGGTACGGACATCGTATAATGGAATGAATTATACAGAACTACAACCTCCTTTTTCTAAACTCATTTCACTTCATCCATCCATCCATCCATCCATCCATCCATCCATCCTTACTTCCTTTCACTCTAATCTGTATAGTCGATTATCCAGATAGTTCTCTCACTCAACTTAAGTCTACATCTATCTATTAGTAGACCGACAGCGTCGTACATCTCTTCAAGACTCGCATCTCGAGACACTGAGCTTAGCTTAACTTGCCGCACGGAATACTCAGGGTCTCTAGGTCATTAAAAGGCTAGGTCCTCACTCGCAGGCGCTCTGCAGGCTGCATCCTTCTCTACATGCCGAAGTGATCGGCGTTTTTCCGCGTAGATATGTCGATCAGCACATGTCGATAGCTATCAGGGGCCGATGATCTTTGCAGTTTCTATATTTTCACAAGTTAGTTCACTTTGCAGTTGCAAGTACGTTGTTGCTGCTGTGCTAGTGTCAGAGGAAGTTTTCTTACGGGATTCCTAGACTCGGAATTGATGGACCATGAAGATAGAGGGAAAATGGTCTTACATCGCTCTCTGTGTAGTCTACGGGTGACTTGACGATATCTGCACATCCCAAATCTGCAAATCTAATGTAAGATATCTTCCCATCTTGTAGAGTCTCATTACCATCTTATTATCTGTATCATATTCCTCCAGAAAGTATACACAATATCTTGATACGGCAGACCACGAGCCTATCAAGAAGTATCAAATCTTCACTTTCCGTCACTTGTCATTGCTAGACGAAATGAAAATGATGATTTTGTAAGCATGATACTGGCAGAAGAGATAATCTGTGTCTCATCTTACTATGTATACTCGTCTCTTTCTCTATTTCTCATTACTCGAATCCGCATGTTTGATGCACTTACTCAACTCACTTGTCTACTTGTGAAACACCTCCCGACTCAGCCTCTTGCGTCCCTCTATTACCTTCACGTGAATTCTTCCTCTCCCGAAGTTTAGGTTGTTCTCATTTGATACTAATCTTTCATTCAACAACCATCACATCTCAAAGTAAGAAATTATACTTTACTTCTAGCCCGAAATCCTCCCATGGTCTTACTCTTCTTACGAATGGTATTAAATATTTTGAACGAATAGGATAACGTAGTCAACTACAAAAGGTCTCTTTAGAGATATCTCTTCATCATCCACCCACGAATGAAAACCCAACTCAGCTCCAATCGATATTATCATTCGATGAAATGGCATATACATACTAGCCAGTCTCTACGACACAAGGTACACCAGAGCGTTGTTTCTCTCATTCAAACCCACCCTTTTTCAGGAGATCCGTCGAGGACTGCAGAAATTCATCTTTGTGCCTAGGAGGTACAGAGTGAGCAGCAGGGCTAGTAATAAATCGACACCGTGATCCGATTATTCGATAGTATAAAAATGAGAGATACTTAGCAAGTGAGACTACTTAGCGAATACATAGAAGAATATTAAGAATAATACTATAATACGAGATAACAAAGTGAACGTTCAATCCTCAGACCATCAACCCTCAACCCTCGCAAGTGAGAGTTCAAAGATCAACAATTATCACATCCCCATCCTCAATTTCTCCATCAAACAACATAGCGAGAAGGAAAGGAAAGGAGTAAAAATCGAAGCGAAACGCGAGAATACCTATGCATACACGCCTATTTGCTTCAAGTCCGACTTCCCTCAGAGCCTATAAAGCGGACAAAGAAACAACCCAAGAAGTAGATGATAAAGCCGAGTCTGAAGGAATCTGGTAGCATAGACTTACATTCGATTTCACACGCACCCCGTAGAAATCGACCGTCCAATAAACGTATTCTAGATTGGCCGGGTACGTTTTCCAGCAGATGGCACGTGGAATTACCGGATCAGGAGCCGATAGACACTAACTACTATGTAGATTATCTCTAGCACTCACGCTTTTGATACGCTTGTCAGGATACTTGTCAGGAACCACCCTGTACATGAAGGGGTATAGATGTGCAACAAAACTATTTTTCTAGCTTGATAGAATGTAATTGAAGTGATTGTATGGCAGTAGTACACGAATTTGGAGCCGCCAGAAACTATGGTGTAGACTATTTCTAGTATGCTCACTTCCTAGACGCTTATCAGAACGCTTGTTAGGATGCACTCTGAATTAGGAGGTTTACATATACAGATTACAACAAAACCATTTCCGTTAGTCCTAAAGAGTATAACTGGGATATCCAGTTAGTGTATGATTATCTAGCTATGATATTCAAACAATAGACGCATCACCGAAGATACACTATATGTATACTTGTAGAAAACACGCTCACAGTTTTAATTCAAAACCTGAAGGTAATGAGTATTCAACAGATCTAGATCTTTTACAATCGAGTTTTGAATTGTAATATCACCAAACATTTCAAGGAAAAGATTTTCATGATGATAAAACGAACCTGAAAACATACTCATCACCAACCCCATACCGCCGCTCCCGGAAACCATCACTCGGAAAGTTCTCCCACCAGCCCAGAATATACGAAAATACAATGCCCCATATCAACATCCCAATTCACGATCCTACTCACTACCTCTGCTCCCATTTTCTCAATCTCCTATATGTACCCACTTGGCACTACTACTAACCTCTAACATCTTCATCTGTGCATCTGAGTTTCAGATTCAACCACAGGAGGTAGATTATACAAACCATTACAGAAAGCAATAACAGCAGAAAAGAAAAGCAAGAGTGATAAGGAAACATTGCCAGATATATTACATACTTAGGTAATTAGATAGATTATCATGAAGGATCATGGAAGATTGTTAAAGAAGCATGGAACTAGGAAGGAGAGAGACTACCTATCGGATGGTGGAAAACTCCTCTCAGTAAAAAATCGAAAAGGCTTTCGGATAGAAAAATAGATTCCTAGGGAAGGGAGAAGGGAGAAGGAGAACTACCATATGGATAGACGCACCGTTAGATGAAATGCAGAAGAGCAAGCTTCTACCTCGTATTTTAAACGCACTCTCCTTCCCATCCATCATTACCATAATCCCCGTTCCCCCCTATTCTCGTGCTTCTTTCCAGCCTCCTTCTCTTCACTAATCTCATTCACACCACATCACTCAAGCTCACAGCCCCCAAAAGCGTAACCATAAAACATAACCATTTCAAATATGCTAACGCAATTACTTTGTGTTCGCTATGCTGCCCCCCTAATATACATGTTTCCCCCGCTATCATCAGAGAAGAAGATGTGAGATACCTGTTAGTATTTCAACGCTGGAATATCAGGGCATGTTTCTTATTCACTTGCCCATTTTCTCCAACCACTCCACAAACCCCCGCTGACATTATTTTCAATTAATTTTCCGAGTTTCATGACATAGATTCCTCGGTCTATGCACTTGAAATTACTCTCTTTGTTTCCCAGTCCATCCCTTCCCCTTCCCCTTCCCTTCCCTTCCCTTCAAAAACGCCCCGGTTTGGAGAACACAATAATATAAGCCATGCCCAAACCCGCCCTATGTTAATCAACTGGAATTCACCCCAGTGCCCTTGTACTCCATCCTGTAAATGATACCAATGATGCTGAAACTCCTTGAAACTAGAGAAATTGTATGACGATGATTCATGAAATAGTATCCTATTGATTTGGACACAAAGAAAATAAAAGATTGAAATTGCCTAGCATCCTAGAATTGCAGACTCAAAATTGTGAAGTTACAGGAAAATACCCACCCATCTATCCTTGTTTTTAACAATCGATTCGCATTCATCAACTGCGCAAAGGACGGTCTTGGCTCCGCGAAAGGAGGATATTTTATCGTTTGTGCGGTTTTGAAAACACTTATTGCAGAAGACCTAGTCGATGTTAATGATGTTAGATAGAAGTGAAGTTAACTAAACTTACATGACCACAATCCTTAACGACCCAGAAAGGATGCTCTTCTCTATCTTTCTTACTCGGTGCCCCGCGAGATTTCTTTGTTACTGGCTCCTCACCGTCCTTTCTATGAATTAATTCTTCTTCGCAACTCGGGCAAATCGCAGTGTCACTCTCCGTGGGGGACCTCGTAAATCCTGTGGGAACTGCTGGAGGCGCAACATGTTCAGGTTTGTTCTCTTGTAAAGCCACTCTTCCATAATCCATACCGTTTGGCATAGCTGGAAAATCTGCAAATACACGAACTCCTCCATCTCGACTCCCAAAACCTAGAAAATTATGGACGTCCATGATAATACCCGCACCGTTGTCGTACATATTTCTCAATCCTCCAAACGTACGTTCACCATTGGCGCCTGCTGGCGGCGGTCTTTGTGGCTCCATTGGATTGGCACCGAAATGAGCAGGTGGATAACCAGGCAGGTTAGCCCTTCCAGTTCTCTGTCTCTGCAAACGTTCAAAAACTCCAAGTCTAGCATGCATTGGTGGTAGTGGTGGTGCGGCACGGGGAGGTAGAGGTAGAGGTAGAGGCACGGAACGTTCTCGAGAATGGGTTATAATAATAGTTTCATCCTCGTCATCGTCGTCGTCTCCTGTAAGATCCACAAACTGCTCTAATCTTGCTTCACTTCTCCCTAATCTCGGCGGCGGTCTCGAGGCAGTATGATTCCGATTGGGAGCTGAACTGCGGCCAATACGAAAAGGCGAACCTAAGGGTGAGGGTGAAGGTGTGTTGTGACTTCGACTAGGGCCTGACATACGAGCAGCTGCAGGAAAAGATCGAATTGGGGGTAAAGGATCGTCATCTTGATCGGATGTTAAATCAATAACGTTTTCTGAGTTTACTACCGGGCGGTGGCGCCGAGATGATGCTTCCATTGCTCCAACTTCCCCTGCTGGTTGAGTATGCCCACCCGCACGCCGACTGCGCAGACTAGATTGTCCAGAATTATTATTGGCGTTCGGTGATCGTCGTCTTGGTCGTTCTCGGAGGGATGATGTGGCGGCATTAGGTGGTGCAATTCTTGAAGAGGAGTTACCCAAGTTCGAGATGCTTTCCCGAAACAATTCTGGCGACGATGAAATTCTTGGATGTGATTGAGACATCTCTGCAAGAGATCGCTGTAAACGGAATTTGTTAGTAAAGAAAGAATCAATTAAATATTCCTTCCATTCAAAGGAAAAAAGTAAACATTTGCTTCCTACCTTACGACTTTCCCGAGATCCTAACCATTCATTCTCCATGGCTGATGGTGGAACTCACCAGTATGTGCGCTCTGAGTTTTGATTACTTTTATGAATTGAAAAGGAAAGTAACAACTCTTGACCAAAACCAGGAGGCGAACAAAGATCCTTTTGCTCAAGAAGTCGGTGGTATGTAGGTGGTATGTAGGTGATTGAATGTGTCTCTATTGTGGTGGGGGTGTTGTGTGTTGTTGTATTAAGAAGTCGAAGTTGTTCCAGTCGGACCCAATTTGATATAGAACTAGTGACGATTATAAGAAAGTGATATGAGTAAGCGAACACAATCTACCGTACTACTGGGTTGTGTGATAATTCATAATTGTACCAGACTCACATATGGAGTGTAGTAGAATTTTTGAAAAAATTTACCCCTAGGTGGTGGGTGATTTATAATCTTTGTTCCAAATTGAGATTCTTTACCTAGTTGCCACTCAGAGTATGAATGAAGATGCTGCATCTACCTCCTTGAACATTATCTACTAGATGTGTATTTTCAATATCCACCAGTCCAACCTCGGAAGACCCTTCATCAATGCACAGCTACAGCTACAGCTACTACGAGAATTCAGTGCAATACAATACCATAATCAATACAAGTCTGGACTGTATCCACTCTGTTCAATTTATATTCCCATCACATCTTAGGATAGTTTGACGACTTATTACTATCAATTCTCTATTTTCACCACTTTATCAACCTAAGACTCTTGTGTGCTTGTTTCAGTTCGGGCTGGTCTGTGCCACCACCAATGTTCATTTTGGGCATCCCAATGATGCTGCTCTCCTAACATTACAGTAAAATGTGAAAAGGGGCCATATCCCTAATTCTTATTCCGTTTCACATCTTCGAATCACCAAACTCCATGATATTCACATCCAACCTCTGTTTCCTTTGTCCCCCATCATGCAAATTCCATCATGCAGGCACTGCACCAAGGACATTCACAACCCCATCACTATCAACAGTGATCAAACTCTTCGCCTCCTCGCCCCATTGTACTGCAGTTGCTGGAACAGCTACGCTCAAAGCGTCCGACCAGGATTTAGTAGATTTGGTGTATTGGGAGATTGTAAGCCCTCTTGGTCCGGAAGCTGCCAAAAATTGACCAGTGTAATCCCATTGGATAGCATCAACTGGTCCACCGATTTCTAGAATCTTCGCCTCTGCGGCCTTTCCTTCTTTTCGGATATCGAAAATCACAACACTGGTAGATCCTTTGGCGACTGCCGCAAACCATATGCCGTTCTCAGAAAAGGCGACATCCTGAACTGGCCCATCAATTTCGAAATTTACACCAGCGCTTTCTCCTGTCTTGACATGGAATAACTTAATCTGTCCATCAGCGCCGCCAGCTGCAAATAGATGGCCATCTGGATGGAAAGCTGCGGTTTTAAGTTCTAAAAGATGTTAACGAGGCTTGCGCCAGACAGGTTCCCATTTACAAAATCGACATACCTGAATCTGCATAAATCTGTGTGACTGCCGCTTTCTCGGACAAGTCATAGAAAACAAAGCTCTTGTCGATACCAACAGAGGCTAAAATTTCACCACTTGGATGTAATGCAAGAGCATTCACCGCTCCAGCATGTGATGTAAATGTGTGCTCTTCATCTCCAAATACCTTCACCTCCCCCTTTGCAGTAGATACAATGGGTGTGCTTTTATAGAAAGCAGCTCCCGTGACTGGTCCTCCGGCTTCAAATGACTTTGTAATCTTTTGTTCAGTCAAAGAATAGACACCTGCCGCTCCTTTCGATCCACCAACAATTAACTGATCTTCGGTCTGAGCGAGTGAAACACATCCAGTGTATAAAGGTTCTGAAGTAGAAGTGATCGTAAATTGGCCAATATCTTCAGTGGTAGCCCATCCTTTTGGAACGGGTCGCTTTCGGCGGCTTTTGGAAAGTCTGTATACTCGTTAGCAATCGAATTCATAACTCGGGTCTCGTCAAGTCTCGTACTCGGCTTGTGTAGTATCAACCAGATTCGCCAAATTCTCTGGAAGACCTTGAGTATCAACCTGCATAGCGTCGCCGTTTCTTGCATTTCCTGCACCAATTGAAACCTTGCTCAACGCATCTCTAGCCTCGTCTCTCTCCTTCGTCAACCGCGCAATAACTCTTACAGCTGCATCATGTTGATACAATGCTGTCGACAGCTCCTGTCGCGTCTGATGTAATTGCTGTCTTATTGTAAAACTTTCCAATGCTAATGCATCCCATTCATTTTGGAAAGTGGAAAGGAGAGAAGGAATCGATGTGAGGGTTGGAGGTCTAGGAGTAACAATTTTAGCGGATTTGAGGTCGATTAGATCTGCGATTTCGAGGTCTTCTCCCGTAACTGGATCCTTATGGTTTTCTGAGATGTATGATTCGATAAGTCGTTTTTCGAAAACGTTGCCTGAAATCTGTTATTCTTAAGCTCACTGAATAGATACCTTGTTTACACAACTTACCGGATTTCGATGAAGCAACCGGATGCTGTGGGGCTTCTCCAGATACTATAAAAAGTCAATGACAAGTACCAAATACATTCTATGAGCTTTCAAAACTTACTTGAGCACAACATATTGATTCGCGTTGATATGGAATTTGAAGCTCTAAACTCGCGCCGTGATCCGACAAATAAAAAGATATTTTGAGGTCGCGATCAATCCATATTGACGCTAATCTACCTAAGGCTTAGCTCGTGGATTTGAAGCTCCCGGCGCCGGCCTTGTGTGGGGAATTTCATGTTCTTTAAGTGACTTCATCACACTTTGAGATATATACGGAGTAATACTTATTATTAAATGCTTAGGTAGGTTATAAATTTTTCGAAATATATAAACATTTGTCCATCAAATCTTCCCATTCTCCCCAAGAGTTTCTCTATCTACATCAGAAACGATGACTTCCATACCTCCAATCGCTGGAATTCCCTCCCTATCCACTGTTGAGAGATCCAGTGTCCTCGACGCCCTATTCGAACCATGTGCTGCTCTCCATACACTCTCCTTGGATTTGCTTCATACAACAACTTTCGAGTCTTACTCTGATCTTATCGCAAGTGTCGGTACCCAACTTGTTGATCTGTCAGAAAGTACATTACCAAGTGATAGAGAGTGGCTAGACAAGATTCTTGGTTCCCATCCTAGATTAGGCGAGAAGAAAGTAGACAGTGTACAATCTAAAGCCGAACAAGCTCAATTGAATACTGGACCTACCGAAGAAGCTGAAAAGTTGAAAGCTCTAAATGGAGAATATGAGAAGACTTTTCCAGGCTTGAGATATGTGTATGAACATGCCTGTCTCCTACAGTGGACAAGCAAGTGCTGACTATGATGTTAGTGTTTTTGTAAATGGAAGATCAAGACCTATCATATTTGAAGATATGAGAAGAAGAATCTCAAGAGGAGATATTGGACTCGAGAGAAAAGAGGCTATTCAGGTACGCTGTATACGAGATTTAAGAATGATTTTATAGCTAACTCCAATGCAGGCTATGTGTGATATTGCAGTAGACCGCGCCTCCAAGCTCCAAAAAGCATTATGAAAACACTTGAACTCCAATAAATCCAACTATTTATGCGTCGATACGTTTTTAGATACTCGTGAACACATACCCATGCAAATGCCATGACGTCGATCAGCCCCCCTTCCAAGCTGTTCTGTATAGCTTTCAAATTAAGTTTGCGGTCCTTCACAGAGCCCCCGACAAAGAATCTTATCTATCATAGTAGATGGTCCCCAATTCTCCCTCTGAGATTGCCTTTGTTGTCAATTCCAGTCGATTATCGTGTTTCTTCGTCCCACAACCAGTTACCCCACCGAAACTCCCATCTCTGCACCTCCAAGACGCACAAAATAGCTATCATGCAATCTCTCCTCCTCCCTCAACATCTCCACAATTCTCTCATCTTCAAGCGGACTAAGTGGCTGCTCTTGCATATCCTCTGGAGAAAGTCCATCAAGCGTATCAAGGTACTCATACTCATCTTCTCCCTCTTCCGAAGAACACATGACATTGAAATCACTATAAATCATCTTCTCACATCCATCCTCCAATTCATCCATCAGCATCTCATCTTCTGAATCTAAAACATCATAGTTCGACCTTCCAAGTGGACTCGGAGGCAGCACAAACTCACTACACCTTTTGTTCTGTTTTTCCTCTAGAATTTCCCTTAGATGCATATCCACATCCAGCAATGCCTGTTGCTTTCGCTCACGAAACATTGACTCTCTTGCCCCATGCACCCGCATCTGCAGCCTGATCCGATTGAAAATTGCCACCTTCCTTAGCACATTCCGTCCAATTCCAATTTCTTTCTTCCTTCCACCTTTCCCATCTCCAAGTCCCCCAAGCCTTTTCAATCCGCCAACACCCTTCACACATACTCCTTTCATGCCAAATATTCTAGCATGTTTATAACTCGCAGGCACCGAAAATGGTCTACTTAATCGCGACGTGATAAGATGAAGACGCAATCTTCTCTTTTTTCGACCTGGTCCTTCATTCACGGCATTTGCGTTCAAGTTTCCATCGACATCTGAAAGGGGGCGTGTACGCTTGGAGCGATAGGGAAGACATGAAGAGGGAGAGGGAGAGGCAGAGGCAAAGGTGAATTTGAAAGTGGCATTGGGCTTGTTAGGGTTGAGGATGCCGAATTGAAAGGAAGGAGATAGGGCTTCTGAAGTTTGCGTTTGGATTTGGGGTTGAATGCCGAGTGAAGTGGAAGTAGTATTGTGCAATGGTATCATGTCCACATTCGATTCTATTTAGCGTGTGTCTGCCAATTTGGGCAATGGAGTCGATTGAAAGAGGTGGTTAATGAAGTATCTTCATCTCATTTCCTTAATGATGGAGGAAAGTAATAGAAGGGATTTGAAACGCTCATTTGGTATAATCTTCTTCATTCTCACAACACTTTTTCCACAGCTCACCCAGTCCTCTGTACAACATGCGTGCGTTCCACCACCTTTGCGGAATTTGCGGGGAAAGGTCATCCTTACGCCTGGCCACCAATACATCTTCTAGCTCCTCGAGAGGCTTACGGGGTTGGAAGAAACCCTGTTGCTGACTTGATCACGAGGATGCTTGCATGCTGGCAATGCTGGCATTGTCGATGCGAGAGAGAAATCATACCGTGCACGATATTCCAATACCAAGAAACAAGAAACACGAAACACGAACGAAAAGGAAGGAAAGCAAAGCAAAGCATAGCAAAGCGTAGCAAAATAAAGGAAAGAAAAGACGCAAGATCGATAGATCGAAAAATAAAATGACAGGATAAGATACCGAGATGGATGAGAGGAGAAAGAATCCCTCTCGAATCTCGAATCTCGAATCATCTGTTCGAGAGCAAGCTAGCTTCAAAAGTCTTCACGCCTAACTTTACATTAGTCTCCTAACCCTCACACTACACTACTCCACTTACTCATCTACACATTCTTCAGCTAAACAAGTATCATATTCCACCCTTCCCTCCGGATCTCATTCTCTAGCTTCCTTACACAAACCCATCCATCCATACATCCATCCAAGCACTCAACCATCCATTCCAAGCGCCAATAGTTCGCCTGCTCCTACATTAAGCCTCTAGCTTCCAGCCTCCAGCTTGGTACTTCTACCTAATAATTCTTAGCTTCCATCACATTTCCAGAACTCTCCTCACAGATCCATACCATCCCCATTTCCCACCCACCATTAACTAGAAACCGCCCCTCGCGCCAGAATGCGGGGGATCCATGCGTACGAAAAGAGTATCCAGCCTGTCGATCCAACACTTGCTAGATAGCTTTTATTCCCTGTAGGTAGAAAGTGGCGGGAATCCGCTAGAATAGAATAGGCAACTCCAGATTTTCTCACGAAACGATGTAACCCAAGAAAATCCCAAGAGTGAAGAATATTTTCACCAGGGGGATTGTATCTAGGTAGGCAGTTCTGGGATTTTCCCGGAGCTTCCCCATGCCTGTTCGATGGAATGACTGTTGCCTACAATTTGCACATATGGTTCATCATCACAACTCCAAATTTGAACCACAGATAGTAGATGTTAAACTTTTTTTCTCATTCTACTTTTAAACCGTTTTGTTTTTCGTGTCTTCTCTTTCAAGAACCATGAGCCTCAACATTTAAACACTGATCGTCTTAAAAACATTGAAGTTCTCTCCAGTTCCCACAAGTGCTCCTGGGATCTGTGGATGCCAATGACACTCCTTGACCTTCGCCATATAATGCACAAATAGCAATTGTGGAGGAACATCATTAACTCCACCTGTATCCTTACTCTCTTCATCATCCAACTCGACTGCCAAATCCCACAGCGTTAGTGTGTCATCACCAGCTGCAACCGCCACGATACTATCATCAGTAGGATGCCACTCCACACTTGTAATTTGTTCTTTGTGGAAATTGAAAGAAGCGACTGGAGACGGCTTAGCCGGCTCAGAAGTCTTTGAAGGTTTCCAATTTCGTAGATCCCAAACTGCCCAGACTCCGTCGTCGGCGCCGGAGGCAAGAAGATGAGAAGTTTGGTGCGACCAGGACATGACGTTTACATCTGTTTCGGAAACCTGGACTGTAAGTGCTGCGGTTCGGGATTTACTTCGGATGTCCCAGACTTTGATTGTTCCATCGCTGGACGCGGATGCGAAAACGTTCTTTTCCGAAGGACTCCATTGCAATTCCTCGATACTTCCAGTATGGCCTGTGAATGGGCGTGCATCGGCTGACCAACTCTCTCCGGCAGTTCTTGTAGAGACATAAATCTTGCCATCGTTGTCTCCTGTTACCAACTTTCCAGTAGATATCAAAGGCGACCAATCAACGGCATAGCCTTCCGATTTGTGCATTTTAAGAGTAGCCAAAGCTTTGTTTTGTTGTGGAGTGATAACAGTACCTGGGGTATCAAAAGAGGATAAATGAGGAGTAATATCGTGAATAAGAACCTGACCGGATTCGCTCATCGAAGCAGTTAGGGTAGTGGGAGGCCGCGAAGAGTCTGAAGCGGGTATTTGATGCGAACGTATTCTGTTTGTAGTAGCAGTAAGAGGTATCGAAGCCGATTCAAGGATAGGATCCGAGTCTTCATCTTCATCTTCATCCGATTCATCTTCGCCCTGTTCTCTCTCCATTCTACTCAATCCACTAAACTTCATAACCATCAATTGATTTTCCTTTTCTCGTTTGTGTTCGGCTTGTGTTCCTGCGACTGCATACATAGTAGCGGGGTATGTTTTTCGATTGTCACCCAAACCGTCCTTGAGTATATCGAAGGAAAGACAAGGCCAAGGGGTACTAAGAGCGTGAAGCATTTCGTATGTAGTAAGATCGGGGGATAATGTCTGTCCTGGTTCCAGCTTATTCCTACCAACTATGAAAGTTTGTTGGTCGACTTCCATGGCCTCTATAATTATATTAGTAAAACTGTCACAAATGCGCACTCGCAAGAGCTTCATAACTGCTTCTACTAACCTGCTTCTTCAGCCTCTCTCTCAGCATCAGGTCTTCCATCAACACCTGCCTCCAAAATCTCATCTTCGCTCTCATATTCATCTTCGAATTCTTCCTCAAACTCTCCCACACCATCATCCAATTCTGGCTTTTCGGGCCTCTCTCCCGCCTTCAAGGAGAGATCCATGTTCTCATCTTCAGCTGGGCGTTTCGACATTTTGTATATGCTTGTTGTAGATAATTTGGTAGACAATTTGCGACCCCTCAGAAAAAATAATTGATAGATTGTGGGGGTTTTCTTATCGTCACAATCGCAATTCAAAATTATTTTTTAGCTTCGGGTAATCTGAGGTTAAACTCCGACGGATTCCTGAACAATCTTGAGTCGATGCCAATAGTATCAGAATTTGAATGTAGCCACCAAGATGTTGTATGAGCTCGTCGCAATTGTAAGTTTTTCTCAAATGGAGTATATGACAAGAGAATGTACAATCTAACAAAGCTCTAGGTTCGACCCGGCAACCTCGTCGAGGTCAAAGAGTAAATCGCCTTTCAATTTCCCCTCCTACCTACCTCAACAATTGGGACTAACCACTCATTCCTCACCTACAGAATTGCCCGCACAGCTGGTTCCCTCATCCTCAGATCCGGCGGTACCATCCGCGGCATACGCAACTGGGGAGTATCTAGTCTACCAAAACGAACACGCAAACATCAAGCACAATACCATGAAGGACATTACTTTGTCATGAGATACGACGCCTCGAGCAAGACGCAAGATAATGTACGGACAACTCTCGGATTAGATCCACGGATGATAAAGTTTAGTTCGGTGAAGTTGGGAGATGGCACATTGGAGAGTTTGAGTAAGATTGGTTCGACTATTCCTTGGACAATGGAGGAACATACAAAGGAGAAGTGAGCGGTTGCATGGTATCATTTGTGTTGTATTAGTAGGCGTCAGAAGGAAAATGCGATCAACATTCCCATGCCAGAGTATGGAGGTTGAATTTACATTATAGAATTGAGGGATTGGTATTTCCACCTCACATTCTTGTATGGTGTTTGAAACGCCAGTCTGCTACCTAGAACGCCATTGCGCAATCAGGAATATGCTTCGCTGCAGGTAAAAAGAAATCAAAATGCATCCCTTCTAGAGCTTTATCGTGCCTTTTCAATCAGTCTCCATCGTCTCTCCTACTTCCTCCGAATCTCCCCTGTTCTTCTTTACCCATGCAACAAATTCATCAATGACACTTGGCCATGCTGAATCTTCAGTCCAGAAGCTCAGACTCTCATCCTCCACTGTCTTTGCATGAAATTGGTATGTCTGGTTCCATAAATCCTTGTTGACACTCTTCTTCCAATTCTGTCCGAGGAACTCCAACCATAGTTTGATCCAATCCGTCGAGCCTGTCTTCCATGCCCTTCCCGGAGAGTTGAACAAAAGCTCCCAGTATACACTGGCAAGTTCTAATGAAAGAGCTTTCTGTCCCTTCTCACGAGCACAGACAAAGGTGTGCTTATATACTCTCTTGAACAAGTCCACGTCGGTCGACAATGAATCTTTGGCCTTTGAAATGTATGACTTTTGCTTGGGCAATGTATCAAGGCTGTCCAAAAGTGTTAGTAGCTGAAGAACAACGTTGTTGGGGCAGTATTACCCCAAGTTTTTCCATCCTTCAACAAAGCCATCTTTGGTCATTTCTCCTATTGATGGTACTTGAATGATTTCGCAGGGGATCAAAAACTCAACACCTTCGAGATTGATGCCCAAATCATCCCCAAAATACTTCATAGTGCCGTCAACACCAACCATGTCGGCATCATCGTTGGAAGCTAGATCACCAATGGTCAGCTTCTTCTGTGTCCAACTGCTTTGAAGAGATACAATTCAAGATACATACTGCGGTAGCTCTCAAAGAGCTTCGTCAAGGATTCCTTTTCTTTTGCTTGGGCAGGGGTACCATTTCCTTGGAAGAAGCTATTGTAATTAGACTATTAGTATAAATCATGGAGATTTGAATTGGTGCATAAGCTGGCAAAGCGTTGACTGATAACTTATAGTATCCGTACTCATGATCATATACGGGAACCATACTAGACATTTGCTATCTTGAATGTGGACTGCAAATAAACCGTACGGCATTTCACTGCGATGGATGAAACTGAACAGCTTATATCCAGAACAAACTAGAGATAGCAAAGTGGAATAGTGATGAGTTGTGAGCTGAACATAGTCGTCTAGATTGGCACTCCTTCAGTTAAAACAATGAGTTTGGGGGCCACTGACAGCCAGTGTAGACAGGCATCCTCGAGTATTTCCTGGAATCTCATGTATGTTCACCTACCAAACTCCATGCATGAGAACGCTTTTGACTTGCGCCGCGTATCCCGATCATTTACTCGAGGTGCCATCATAGTTCAAAGTCATGCCAAACATCGAGGAGATCGTGTGTCGAATCGTAGCCCATGATAATCGATGTTCGTTTCCCGCAGTTATAATTCTAGGAAGTAAAATATTCGCTCACCTATCGCATGCTGATTCTAGCTTCCATCCCGCCGATTTAAGAATCTGCGAAACAAGACTCGTTAGTAAATGGTTTATGTTTTGACAACTTGGGTAGAGAAGCTTAAGGCAACAGGCTTATATCAGCTTACTAACTTTCATAGCATTTCTTTCAGAAACTCCAGTAATTTGCATGAACTCATTGAGCATGGAACGTTGTTGCCCATTTGGAGGCATCTTGAAAAAAAGTTCCTCTATATTTGGTGTTTATTGAATGTCTGGAGGAGGAGATGGCGGGGTTGTGAATTTAAGAACATGGGCTTTTGGTCCGGCCTTAGTCCCGCAGCCTAGTACAAAATAAAGTTATGGGTGTTGTATTAAGATAAGAAAGATAGTTTATCATAAGCGATATTTGTTTCAGGTTGAGTCTTAGACGAGAATGATAGTTTTGAACAAAAAGGGGAGATGTCTACTCGAAAGTTCGAAGTGGCATTTTAATCAGTTTTATATCATATACTGGAACGACCAGGAGGAGACAATTTCAAGGCTGGTTCTTTCTAAAAACGTGCCAAACCCACCTATTCAAGAGCTTCAGGAGATCATTCAAAGTAAGCAAGAATTAGTATGATTGATTTGTATCATTATTACTGGCCCTCATCACCGTCAAGGGTCTCACCCACACACCAAACCACTGTTCATCCCAAACAATATTTATGTATACAAGTATGTCAGACGCTCGAATAAATGAACCCCCAGGAATGAATGCTGCTAATGGTATCTAATTTGATTTTTGAAAAGAACGCAATAAAAAGCAGCCGCCATATAGTCCTTCCTAATCCCCAAGTGGCATACTTTCGAGCTCCTCTTCCAGTTGTCTCCAGTTATGGGCTTGAAGCTCCGAGTACTTGACACGTTCTTGTGCCCAGTCTTGACTTAGTCGACTGATGTTATATTGTGTCGATTGGAAGTAGCTGAGCTCATCTCTTATGCACTCTTTAATAAATATCCCTCGTGCATGTTGAGCTACAATAGACTCCTTGTCCTATGAATCGTTAGTTATCATAAGCTTCAATTTATACTTTGTGGAGCTTACTTTGATGATGGCTTCTGTGACCTTTTCAATCTCTCCTGGCTTAACCATGTTTTCAGGCTTTGATCGTATTGTCACTAATTTGTTCTCGTTGTTTTCAATCCTGCGTTCTAAATATGGAATATTGTCTTTGTCATAGCGATCCCGACGCTCGAACATATCTCTCATGCTCACAAGAGAGTCTCGTTGCTTCTTTAAGTCTTCTAGAACGCCTTGATCCCAGGCCTTGGCCTCATCCTCGAGAATGTTTTGACTGTTGGAAAGATGCTTGGCAGTAGAATGAAGACCCTCGTTCAACAGTGGCACATCATTGGTATCGATAGCGTAGGTGTCTTGGGAGACATCAGTGAGCGATTGTAAGCACAGCGCCATACGTAAATGATCTGCAGCAAGTCCTTCATTGCGTTTTGCTAGGCGGTCCATAAGATTGCACATGTTAACATAGGCTTCTGCAGATCGTCGGATACCGGTTCGAGTCTGGGCAAAGAGATCGTTTAGAGTAGGAGGAAGAGAGTCTTCTAGTCCCGGGGGTAGTGGTCGTCCAACAAATTCCTCCTGAACAGATATAGTAGCCTGCTTTCGCCAAACAGCAAGCTCCTGATGCTAATTAGCCTATACTTAGTAACAATATGTGAGATGTAAGAGAAGTGAAGACTTACTGTTGGAACAGTTAAAAACATTATGACCAATTGCTCTTGACTAAGAACAGGGTGTCGGACAAGTGCATTGGAAAACCGTGCCAATCCTCTTCTGCGCTTCTCCATAAATGAGCTTTCTGCAGCCAGATGATTTCCATTTACTAAGGATAGCTCAAGTTAGCAGTGAAAATCTGGTGGGCAAGTCAAACATACCTGCGACTCTCTTTGGGGGCAGAAGTGGCAATTGTCTGAAAGGGAATCGCTTTTGTAAGCAATCTAGCAACCAGACGAAATCACTATATCTTCTCACAACCTTACTTCCTCTGCGAACAGAAGAAACTTGATAATTATGATGTTGGAATAAGAACATTCCCTCTTTCTCAGCTAAGAGAGTGACGACTATATTCTCTTCTGCTCTATTGCTAGTCACACGACCACCACCAAATGTGCGGGCTGGCGGAGCAGCTTCCTCTGGTCGCTCCCCTTCCCCACCATCGCCGCCGAATCCACCACTACCGCCAACTGGTGGTGTTACTGAGTTATTGAAATTCGGATTCGCATCATAGGAGCCCCATCCTCCACTCGCAGGCTCCATAGGAGCACCTCTAGGCTGCTGACGTCGATCTTCATTCGATGGTCCCGTAGAAGTGTTTGTAAAGCCACTTACGGTTCTCACAGGTTCGCGTGCTCCATTTGTCGGGGCTCCATTCGGTCTGGGAATAGCATGATTATGACCTTTGTGAAGAGCCGGGCTTCCCCATGGGTCGGCCTCGGGAAATTCCAGGGAGTCTTTTCGTAACATTCTAGATTGTGGAGGGGATAATGAGTTATGTATGGATGGTACAGATGGTGGGGTTGCAGGTCGCTGGGCAGGCTTTGTAGTTGATTCATCGGTCGCAGAGTATTGCAAATTCGCGGTTGGTAAATTTTTCAAGCCTGCAAGCTTGGGCACTGGGAGATCTACGCATTTATCAGATTAGAACAAGCGAAAGTGAATATTGAAAGACACTGACTCCTTCGTCGCTCATCTACACCGTCAAGTGTAACGTCATGAACATCCTCTTCTTCCTGGGCCAACCCAATCAAGGCCAATAGTACGTTAACCTCGTTCCGTTCTAGATCTTGTGGTTGTGAATTAGGGGAAATAATTTTCATGATCCAGCTCGACTTCTCAGGGCCCAAATCTGCAGCATCTAGAAGTTTTGTCACGCCGGTCCCACTAAGTTTTCCATCGGATTCGTTGCCATCCTTGAGTATATCATCAAAGATGTCAATATAACTCTCGGGCACATCGGATGTGGGAAGAAGATTTTTTAGTAGACCCCCTCGATCTAACTTCCTTGGCAGTGATGTACCCCATGGCGAGCCTCCCGAAACATCGTCGTCATCTGCGAATAGTGAAGATTTGGATCCTGGGGTTGAACTTGGCTCGTCGTCGAAGAGAGATTATCGCGACTTTGACGGGATCGTTGCGCCAACAGGCTCGTCGGAATCTCCGAATAGAGACATTGTTAACCCAATATCCTCTAGGATGTATAACTATGTACAGTAAAACAGAATTGAATAATTTCGTATCGTAACGCCGTTATCATAAGTGATTGTTTTGGGTATTTTGGAAGCTTGGAAGCTCTAGACGCGGAAAGCTTGGACATGCTTTCTCATCATGTAACCGCGCATATTTTAGTATACTACCTAGGTGGGACTGTGGAGGAGGTATGGATCCAAGTGATAGGAAACTCAAATTGAGAGATCGATTTGGAATCTTGGTGATATTCAGATATATCTTAATGTGGTCTACTACACGTTATTAAATATCCAACATCTATTAATATTGACATCTATGCATGAGAGGAGTCACGCTTATATAGTCACAATGAATGATGTCGTCTAAACATGTAGACCCCTTGAATTTATGCACAAGATCCCGGTGATGTTTTCTTCAATACTTAGATTTCTCGTCCTTAAGAAGCCTTGGCACATGAAAATATCACAGCTACTGCTACTCATCATCTTGGTGATAGAAGGCTTAGTCACTGTGAGATCAAACATCGGGTATTGTAGATATATGAGAAGGCTGTAGGATGAGCAAACATAAGACTACAAATTGTCTTTACACAAAACGTTTGATGCTCGATCACTGATATATTCAGTCTGCGGGGTAGTGTTTGAGGGTTCATTACACATGCAAGCATTCATTTCTTGGTCAAATGTGACCTGGCTGCAAAGCTTTAAACCAAACCACACCAGAGCAAGATGAGACTCGACCACCTGACTCTATGTTCCGTTCTTGCTGAATCAGAGTATGATATACTCATGGAGAGATAAGCGTTTTTGCAATTGCCGGAATGAATCGACACCATCTGTTGCCTTCAGTTCTGTAAGTTGATAGTTCAATGAATGGCGTTCTGTCACCCAAAAATTTGCAGAACGCTTGCTCAATCCGTATCGAAATACTTCATAGCCATTACATATATTTAATATACAGTGGCAACATTTACCATATTCTGTTGGCACTCGCTGCAGCACCTGTACCTGTCTTCTTCGATTTCTTTTGGAAATTTCCAGTTCGTGGATCCCTAAAGAACAAACTTGGTCCCTGGCCCTCCTCCACGGTATGACTTAAGTAGCCCCTATGCGCCGGATCTCTATAGTATTCGATATCTTTACGACTTGTGGGATTTGGTAGGCGGTACTAGAATGGTGACGCGGCAGCAGCGGCTGTGAGGATTGGAGAGTCGCTTACCAACTGGGCGTCGATTGCTGAAAGTGGGACAGAACTAGAGACGGATTCTTCCGCTAAAAGTCTCTTGATCGCTGGTTTTGTATAGAATCTAGTTGTGACTGTCCCTCCAAGCGCCTCCACTGCCTCGATTGCTGTCGCCGAAGCGCGAGAGACCAGAATATTAATTTGCGTCTTCAACTCCCCCTTTCCTCTCGCTAGTAGCTTTACTCCGTCCTTCACTCCGTGTAAACATCGAGAGTCGGCCAATTCCTTCAAAGTAATGGGTCGTGTGGGATCAAGTCGACCTTGATCAATCCAATCTTGTATGCGATTAAGATTAATTGGGGACATATCAACGGAGAAACTGATAAGTTCATTAGCTACAGTTCGACATGGAAATCTCTCAAAAAGAACTTCAAATCTCAATTGAGTATAGAAAAACTTTGGAATTCATACTGATTCTCAAATCCTCTCACACCGTGAACAACATCTTGTGGTGTTTGACCACCTTGGAATCGCGCTGGCACCTTTCCATGCTGCTTCTGACCCTTATGACCACGTCCCGATGTCTTTCCCTTTCCCGAAGATGGACCTCGACCTCTTCGTATACGTTTATTATATGCCCCAGGGTTGTCCGACAAAGATGAAAGAATCGAAGCGTTCCTTGCTTGCACCAATGGTGCAAGGAATGCAGCCAAAGGTGCGGCCAAAGTTGGCGTCGAGCGACAATAGGAAGTGAGCGCTGGTAATCGTGGAGGCATGTTGTGTTGAAGGAGGGGGAGGGGGAGGGGGTAAATTGAGAGAGAGGTCTTTGTCAATATTGAGCCTTACAAAGAGGTTCTGAATTAAAATTATTGATCTGTTTGCTGATTGGTGCACTGGTTATCTAAAAAGAATTGCTGCCGCTTTAAGAAAGTTCAGTATTCGATCGTTTTCCCCGGGGACTCTAGGAAGATTCTGGGCTTCTGAAATCCTTGTATATAGCCTGAATCCAGAGAAAAGCCCCGCGGTTGCTTCTTTCAGTGTATCTAGGCAGTAATTCACTGGATTTTCCACTTTTAATCCTCTGTAGATCCGATCAGGGGCAGAGAAGAACCTTATCAGACAATCCCCAGGGCCGGAGTAGAGAGTAGAGTAGCTCAGTGGACCAACCAACAGGCCAACCAACCCAATTCATCATCAATCGAGTACATGAAAGTAATTCGACAAAAAAAAAGGAATCGACAATTTCTCTTCTTCATGTCGTAACCTCATACTGTCTATATCTGCAACTTGCGAACATACAGTATATAGTTTGAGGTTTACCGGATCTCGAAGAAATTCCTCCTTCTAATGGACTGTCCAATGCTACTATCGTCCCGAACCCTTTAATGACACCAAAGAACCTTCCTTTCCACCACTCACTCGCATACGCGCATAATTCCACACAAAGACGATATATTTGAGGGAGTGAATACGTCAAGCCGGCATCATGGGACTTGACAGCGGTCAACGTCGGTTTTTCCTCTTCCTAGCCATTACTGGTTTCGTAATACTTCTTTTCAATCTTTCCATGCTCTCTGGTGCGGATGTGCGATCAAAAGTGAAGAAGATCCCTATACCAGGTTTGAAAAATAAGCCCGATTCAGATGTTAGTACTGCCTACGCCTCTTGACCTAGACTTCCTTGTTAATCTTGGATTTTATATAGTCCTCAAAATCGCCGACGTCGCATCAAGAACAAGAAGTGGTGGGTGATATTGCAGACCAACATCCTATAGCTGCGCTTATGAAAGAAGCGGATGAAGCATTTCGAATATACGATGAAAACAGATCAAAGACTTTTAAGGAAACTGTGTCAAAGTACAGAAAGAAATATGGAAGGCACCCCCCGCCAAAATTCAGGGATTGGTATAAATATGCTCGAGACAGGAATGTTTACAATATCGACGACTTTGAACAAATAATGGATGATCTACGGCCATTTTGGGGAGTCGATCCCGCTATCATTCGGTCCCAGGCGGCGCATCTTCCCAGTGAGGGTGACAGTATTTCTGGGATTCACATACGATCTGGGAAAGTTTGGAAGTTGAGCTATGCAAACTGGAGAGCAGATACTATGAAAGAATTGATTTAACCCTTCGTCAAATTTTTACCAGACATGGATATTGCCATGAACAGGCTAGATCAGCCACGTCTAGCAATACCATGGGATGATCTCCAAGTTCTCCTTGCCAACGAAACGGCTAGCAGAATTATGTTGCCAGAAACTGTTGCCGAATTCACTACAAATATGTCTGGATTGTTCCAAAAGGGAGCAACTGTTTTTCAAGATGGGGAGACTGAACCTTTATTGAAGGACCCAGAGTGGTTTAGAGCACCTGGTCGACATTATATGTTGATCGCAAAAGAAGCCTGCCCTCCGGAATCTCATGCCAGAGACTCAATGTCTAAATCTGCTGCAGAAGCCAGCTATAAAAGTCCGGAGGGAGGATTTATTTCAAATTTTAACCTTTCTTCGGATCTTTGTACAGTCGGTCCTGAAATTCAAGACTTACATGGATTTCTATATGCAAGCAGTACAGTAATGGCCAGCAAGCTGCCATTACCTGTATTTGGAGAGTGTAAAGTCAATATCAACAACGATATCCTGTTCCCCGCAAATAAATATTACGAGTATGATGATGCTCGATACGCCTACAACCCAACAGGTGACGTGGGTTGGGATGACAAGGCAGACAATATGATTTGGAGAGGTGTCACTTCTGGCGGAACTAACACGGTAGAGACTTGGAAGAGGATGCATCGTCAAAGATTAGTTCTACTTACCAATAGCACCGTTATGAAAGATACCAATGTGAACATCATGGCCATGGATCCCTATACTCCTGGCACATATAAACCTTATGATCACTTCCAACCTAGCGAATTCGCCACCAAATATACGGATGTTGGATTCACTGAACCTCTTTCCTGTGTGCCAAACTGTAGTTTCTACGATGATGTCTGGACCTACAAGCCATCTGTGGAACTTACCGACCAATTCAAAAGTAAATATCTCATCGATGTCGACGGCCATTCATTCTCCGGACGTTGGCATGCATTTCTCAAAAGTAAGGGTTTGGGTATCAAAAGCACTATCTTCAAGGAATGGCACGACAGTCGATTATTCCAATGGAGACATTTTGTCCCATTAGATAATCGGTATGATGAGTTGTATAGTATCCTTACGTATTTCATTGGATTAGGAGATGCAGACTCGAAAGGAAGGGATGGAAAGCCGTACGTACAAAGACACGATTTCGAGGCAAGAAAGTTGGGGAGACAGGGAAGCGAATGGGCCAATAAGGTTTTGAGGAAAGAGGATATTGAGGTGAGTTTATTCTCGAATTAATTTACAGACATCGTCAATCGGTTGTGCTAATTGAGCCTCGAAACAGATCTATCTCTTCAGACTTCTAATCGAATACGCCCGTATCATCGATGACAATCGAGATAAGATAGGGTACTCTGGGGATGGAAGTGAGTTGGACAAATACGATAGCAAAAACCCGGTTACTGGGCAACATGGGTAATGATTGAAATGATTTGGAGATAGTAATGCATGAGCGTGGCGTTTAGGCACGCTTCATTTTTCACACGAAAGGGAAGCGAGAACTTAGGGGTAATGAGGTGCGGATGATATATTGTGTCTATAATTGTATATGTGAAAAAATGTATGAAGGGTGGCGGTCAGCTTCGGTAACTTTTGTACTATATCTATCTCCCTACAAACAACACCTAGTTAATTACTTAATTGAATGATATAAACCAGGGGGGAATTACAAATATAATAGGAATATTCGTTCACAGCGAAATAAAATGCTTTCCACTATCAGCATGTTGACAACTTGCACTTGCAGTCACCTTTGCACTCAAAACAACAATACTCAATGCTTCCTCAAAGTGTCTCCACTCATCTCACATCTTACATCTTTCCATTCCGAACCCATCACCCAAAGTCCAGAATCTCTCCGACCAAGCTGACCAACGGCAAAATCTTGGCGTCCGAGGTCCTCGCAAACATCATCTCCGAAGCGAACAGGCATCTACAGTATCTCCAATACGAGCTTGCTCGCTAACGCACATCGTCTGCAACTATTATGCTTATTGTAGACCTGCATTCTTGGCATCGATAGATGGATAGATATATTCAAGGTCCAGGTCCAGGTCCAGGTCCATTCTTTAGGGTGGCTCGCGAGGGTGGACTGGGAAAATTTTCTTCAACGTGAGATATGTGTGTATGTGTATGCATGTAGAGGTGGTTTAGGAGTGTGCAGGTTTGGGCTACGGTGTACGTACGTACCCCGGACGCTGAGATTCGTGCGTGTAGGATTGATTAGGTTGTGGATGGTGGGTGGTGGGTGGAAGATCTGTATGTGTGGGTTCGGTTCTCGGGCGGCTCCCTCCCGGATGCCAAGCGGGGCGGTTGATTGCTTGGTTGCTTGTTTTTTGGTCTTGTGTGAAAGGGGGAGAAGATTTGCTGATAGTAAGCAGATATGTGTATTTATGTATGTATATATGTATATATATATGTATCTTCAATAGACTCATGGAAGGATCTGAAACGGAGATGAGATGAAGGATTTACTATACATGATTACAATGGGTCTTTCTCTCTCTTGGCGATGAAGAAAGATCGCCTCTTCATTTGTGGAAAATTGGTGATAGGTTGGGGTGAGGATGCCATTGGAGTCGACATGCTGTCGCAAGCCTGTAAGTGCAGACTGGTGGGTAGTGAGATGAGGGAGGTGGCTTTTATATAAAGTAGTTGAATTATCTACTTAGATTGAGTGAGGACTGGATTTCTAATTAATTGGCTATTGTGTATCTATCTATCCATCCAACATCCAACATCCAATCTCCAATTCCCAGACAACACCACCCCAAAACCCACCAAACCACAACCATGAAATTCCCCATCACCCTCCTCACCCTCAGCACTCTCCTCCCTCTCATCTCCGCCGCCACCAGCGCCAAATTCTCCCTCCTCTCCAAATCCACCTACACACCCTACAACAACGTGCATTTCGGATCCGTGGGATCCGTATCCGGGACCCTCGTTGCCGGTCTCCAGCCCTTCCAGACTCTTCCCGTCGGAGGAACAATAACCAATGGTGTACTCTCTTTCATCGGGATGGATCCATCGGATGATGCTATCCCGGCCTATTTTATCCACGGCGCCGCGGGGAGCTGGGTGCAGTTAGATGTGTGGGCGAGTCCGCAGACGGGGTATAGTTTGGATGAGAGTGGGAATTTGTTGGTTGGTGGAGCGGGTGCTTTTTATGGTAGGTTTCTTCATGATTTGTGGTGTGTCTGTGGAGATTGATAGAGTTTGCTTGCTAATGTGTAATGATCATCTAGCCTGTTTGACGAATACAGATTTCAGTACCGGCGTTATTGGAGTCTTTTATACGACGGCTGGAGCGCTAGTTCCAAGTGGTTGCTATGCGATTCAGTTGCAAGCTGTGTATTGTGAAGAGGATCTCAACAATTGCGCATGAGGAAGGTGGTAATTGCCTGTGTATAGGATCTAATATGAGATGATGAAATGATAGAATGAAGAAACGAAATTCATGAATCCTTTTTAGTGGTGGTCAATGTTTGATGCATTTGGATATAGAGAAGAGAAAATCAACCAGTTGGTTGCATATATATAAGTCCTGAAGTAGATGAAAATATAAATAGATACTCTGGAATATTAGATATTTCAGGTGTGATTTGCAAATCTCAGTTGAAATTCAAGAGCTGTTTTATCCTCCTCCAATTTCCGCGACATTTGGCATGAACCATCTAGTGAAAGCTTCTCTTCCACTGCTATTCTCGCGCTTGGAGATGAAGTGTAATAGTGAAGCAGGCCATGAATAAGTGTGAGTATTTTGCGTGATCCGGGACTTGTTAAAGCCCCAATCTTTTTTCTATAGTTAACGTTCATAAAATGAAAACTTCTCTAGTATTCTCCCTTTGATATAAAGGTAGTAGGTCAACACGATTTGTTGAAGATATAATTCACTTAATAGGAATAAGAAGTCATGATCAAAATACAGACCCAATCCTCTTGTAATCTAGCCGAAAGTGAAAGTTCTCCGAAGTAACATCTAAACAGCTAACACAATAGTTCACAACGACCAAAAACTTAAATCTCGACTCGGTGGTTCTCCCAGCCCCATCTATCACACATATATATTCCAAAAAGTTTCTTGTCTTTCAAAAAGGATATTCATTCATTCAGTAGCATGAAACGCATACACAAATAACCATTTAACAACTGATCCTCGGGCATTACGCTTCCGTGTACTGTACACTTACCCCCGCTAATCAGAAACCGGAGACTCCAAATTTCCAAGCCCAAAATACAGATTGATTATCGAAAAGGATGTCAAAGACATATCCCTTCATCATTCATGTGAAAACTAGAAAAATGCACGCCTGA
Source organism: Botryotinia calthae (assembly GCA_004379285.1). Classification (NCBI taxonomy): domain Eukaryota; kingdom Fungi; phylum Ascomycota; class Leotiomycetes; order Helotiales; family Sclerotiniaceae; genus Botryotinia; species Botryotinia calthae. Next base: position 202 of record PHWZ01000201.1, on the reverse strand, counting down.
AAATTCGAAATGAGCGCTATATCTTCTTCGTACCCGGAATATTCACTATCAATGCTGTAGCTGGAAACTTTTAGAAAGATACTGTTGGTACGAGAATGATATATAAGACGTAGTACCCACGATGTGTAGGTCCTATGTGTCTAATTGTATTCTATCTAAGGAGCTAGCTATGTACAAGAGGTAGTAGGTCTTATATAGACCT
>PHWZ01000200.1:0-64287 GCA_004379285.1 Botryotinia calthae | reverse complement strand
AAAAAAAGTTGAGATGTAAGTGGATATATTTGTGTGAATGTGAAGTAGATGGTAGTTGATGATATAGAGCTACTTATTACTAATCACTAATTAAATATTATATTACTAGCAGCCAATTCAAAATCCCCTACGATGTCTCGAAGCGGAGCTGCGACTTAACTTCCATGGCACTCTTAACCTCAGACTCCCTTCTTCGCCACGAAATGGATTTCTAGATTACATATTCGAGTACATAAATATACGACAGAGAACGTTATCTTGTACCTTATCCTCAATACTCGAAATGGATAATTCATCTCAGAGTATCGTTATGATACCTTTTTCTAGCTTTGTCTCTGACGATGTCGAAGTTCTGATTGGGAATCTAGCTCGTGAATTAGAGATTCGAGAAGATGTTGGATTTTTCTCTTCCTGCCTTGATTTATGATATCGTATGGCTGGTTGTGCTTGCTATGCCTAATAGCGAGGGCACAAATATCCTCGTGTTTCTTTCCTGTTCGCAATATACTTACTGTATTATACAATACTCGAAAAACAATTCTTCTGCATTCTTTAGAAGTTTTCACAGACTAAACTGATTTGGATAAAGTGGTTTATCATTTAGATGAATATAGATCAATAATGTCATTACTCTCTGCTATCATTGCATATTTGATTTATCTGTTACTTAAAATCCCTCTACAAATGCGTATTGTTTAATAAGTTTCATTCGATGTTGGCTTTATTCAAATGTAGTCAGTCTCAGGAGTTGGTGATTGATGAAGTAGGCTTTTATGCTTGCGTGTAGGAGGGGTGAATAAGATGAGAATGCTTGCGCCATTGGTAGATATACATCATACATTCGACGAAAGCAAAGCAATGGGTCCAAGGATGAATGGAGCTTGCTGGTATGTATTGGTAAATGAAGAGAAAAAGAGTATTCAATTATGAAGAGGGCATGCTTCGGGACTTCGTATCCATACTAATATCAAAAAATGAAAATGACATCTATTCTTAGCCATCTGTCTATATCCATATATTCATATCCTCATTTCATCATCATAATCTTAATTATCCATATGTTGTTTCGCAAACGAACTCCTCGCTCTCAGTCTATAACCATATTTCTCCAATATGAAAGGAATGGGAACCAGTAACACAGCTAAACATGCCAGTATTGTTCCCGCCCAATTATATCCCAAGTTCACAAACATCTGTTTCCCAAATAATGGGAATCCTGCACCGGCCAAATTTCGTATCAACCCCACGCCAGCTAAAGCACTCGCTGAAAATACCATGTAGCTATCTTCAACATAAAGGTAAGTCATCAAGATGAGCGTGTAGAAAGAATACCCAAATAAAGTAGTAGCAAGTATGGGTACAATCCAATGAATCTGATACTGAGGTGGCGAAGTCCATGCAAACCAGAAGAGACTGATCGGTAGGAGAACAGCAGCAAGTTTGCTCAATTGAACTCGCGCTTCCGGTATATTCTTGAATCTTTCAGGATCAAGCTCCTCTTCAGATTGCGATTCCCTTGTTCCAGCTGCACGAATTCGTCTCTGATAATAGTTTTCTTGCCATATATTGATCAACGGACCCAAACTGATGCCGACAATAAGTCCAAGAAAGCAAAGACCAACACCGATTGTACCGAAACCATAACCCATCTTGCCAAATACGAGATTGAAAGCACTGTTGAAGAGAAACGAGAGTCCGTACAAGAAACCGTTGTAGAGCGCTGCGAAGATGATCACGGGCTCGGTTGCTAGAAAGCGAAAAGGTCGAGAAAGAGTGTCTTTGAATAATTGTCCTAGAGATTTGCTCTGCATTTCAATAGGTACCGTGGCGACTATTCTTCCAGCCGCTTTATTTATTCGATTTGCACGTCTTCGCAGAATTACTGAACGTCTTGTCTCATTTCCGAAAACAAGAAGTACCACCACGAGTATCAACCAGAATCCACCACAAATTCCTAGTAAAGCCCAGAAAACTTCTCGCCAGCCATGTCTTTGTGCAACGAAGGACATCAAGAAATATCCGGAAGGACTCCCACACACTGCAGCCCAGAGAAAAATACTCATCGCTGGCCCTATTTGGTCTCTTGGCCAGAGATCAGCTATTGTTCCGCCAAAGTTGGCAATTGTCACACTAGCGAAGAGACCTGATAGAAATCTTAAAACAAGAAACCCTTCAATGTTCTGTACAAGTGCTGTTCCAAGCAGAAATAGAAGGAATGTCCCATAAGGAATGACGTATAGATAAGATCTCCCATAATATTCAGATAAAGGCGCCAATGTCATCGGTCCCAATGCTAGACCGAGAATATAGAGCGAGAGACCCAACACGCCGACTTCAGAACTGACATTGAAGAACTGGATAAGTTTTTTCTCTGCTGGTGAGTATCCAGATGCTCCCCAGGAGACTGTTAGATCGATCAATGTGATACTACCCACGATAGACCATTTTCTCCAGAAAGAAAAATTGCGAGGATCAGAAGGCTCATCGGGTCGAAATGTCAAGACTTGTATTTCAGTATCGGTTGAACTTGTATACCGATCAGGCTGAGATGACTGGTTCATGATTACGTAGATACGTACTCAAAAGCACCCTTTCGTCGTTGAATTCACAGAAGTAACGGGGCTCTGTCGATTTTGATAAATTGTATGTGGTTGGATTCCATCAGGATCTGAACATTCAATGAGAAATGACTTTCATTTCCTTTTGTAGGAAGTTGACGTTGATCATTGATGACGCCATTATGCGAAAATGAAGGTCATAGTTATGATTGGATCTACTCTATACTTATACACCGAGCACGAAAATCATACACCAAATGAGGGGTAAGTGCATGCCCAGCTGTGGGATACGTACCGCGATTCAGCAGGACGAAAAACCCGAATTTCCAAAATCGACAATCTTTGAAGAACACCTTGATTTCGAAATCAATAAGAGTCGAAGAACATGTTCTGAATCTAGAGACTTTTAAAATTATCATAGATTATAAACCCATCAATATTTTGGTTCCATCTTGAACGAGAGAGATTGATAAAATGATTCAACAGACTGTTTTGAAAATGTAATGCCGTTTGAGCCTGTTCATCTTTTCATCCTTCTAGAGCGGCGTTCGAAAGGTTATTTAGGCAAATGGATGTCAACAACGTCTCCAAAATACTGGAGACTGGAGCTGATTCCAGGAGAGAGAGCAGAGCAGGTACCATATTTGATAATCTTAATTTTGAGTTATTGACTGAGCTTATCTTTATCATTTATTGATTCTCGGATCGAATGATAAACACTGATGGATTTGAAGTCGCTCGGACTATCGCTTCGGCAAAGATTGATGAAGGGGTAGGTTAAAGAAGTATCCGAGCCTTTGTAAATGTATGAGAACAGGTAATATTGATACGATGAGGAAAATCGTTGAGACAATATCTATTGACAACGAAACTGCCAAATGTTTACTTTTCGAAAAGAAATAATTTATCAAATTTGAAGAAGCTACCTGGGTATGGAGTGGAGTGGGGAGGTAGCTAGTTATAATTCTTCCCGTTTGAAGGGTTTTCAAGATGGTGGAACAACACACGGCAATAGGAACATTCATATTGACTAGCATTATGGGGATGTGACATGCCAAGAATTCGGAGCGGCCGAAGATCATTGACTCAAACAGAAAAAGTACTGAATTACTATCCATTTGTATTTATCATAAACTTTATCCTTATTGCTTCTTCTGATTCAGGGATTTCGATACTTTCACGAGTACCGAAACTAATAAATAGTATTCGGTAGAAGGAAGCCACTTCTAAGAAGTCCCTGCCCAGATCTTCTCATGCATCTAGATTCAAAAGAACAAAAGCTTCATGTGTAGTCTCCGCAATCAATCGAAAAAGGCTGTCTACCACAGATATTTCTTCTACCGAGTATAGTTATGAACGTTACATTCGGTACTTATCGACCTTTTATCACATTGTAGCAATCATATTGATCAAGATCCCTGCAGCGATATTAACTGTGCAACTAACACTCCGAGCTTCTTGTGGAGTTGTCACCGTTTATTTATTTTTTGGGTGTAATCCATGTCGACAGACGGAAATTGGACCGGAGTTGTTAATGTTCCGCTTGATCGTCAACTTTGATCCACAGAGCATTATTACTTCGTAAAGTGGTTAAATTAAGCCACGAGCCGGTTCTCTGGTACAATTGTCATTATATTGATCAATCCCATACCAATATCGGGTTCCAATTATGAGTGAAGGAAGCCGACAAATGCCAGGCCGATCCGAGCCTTATGAATACTCTTTCATCCCCGGCCCCACTCCTGTCACCGACTCAGAATTTCAAGGTCCAATTCAACAGGATATCATCGACACGATTGAGCAATGGAATTACGATAATAGTTATAACGACCCAGATTTCGGATATATAGTTCCACTACCGGTGAACACTCTGGAAAGCCAGTATGCATCCGACACATCGAGATCATCTCGTGATCCTAATAGCTTGGAACGATCCTCCGTGAGTGAGGAATCTTTACTAGATCTGCTAGATGGTTCACACACCATCAAAAAAGCTACAAATATAACGAAAAAGCCCAAGCCTCAACAACTACCAGAAGCGCTCAAATACTTAGCACCGGTACCTACACAAAGAGATAATTCTCATCAATCTGTCAAGATCCAATCGAGGAACTCCCAACAATCCACAGCCGATGAGCTACCATCTCTTCGACAACCTCCTCCACATTCTCGCCAGCCTGAAAAGCAAGCCCAAAATGCACAGTCAGTATCTCATCACCAAAATATACGAATATCTGGCTAATCTCCTTTATTAAGACCGATTTCTTATCAACCTTCTACGACATATCCCACAGCTCTCGCAGTTGTAAATGACCCATTCCTGTACGGTGATGTTGATGTGTTTTCGCAACCATTGGAAATTCAATTAGGTCCAGTACCACCGGCCTCATTATCCAAAGGAAAACGAAAACAATCTTTCAGCCCTTCCCCGTCGCCGGGTCCTGACTCATCACGTCCAAGAAGGGTCGCAAATGCCAAGCGTCGACGCGACTTCAATTCTTCTGCTTCTCCACAACCTTCATTTGGAACCGAATGGTGGGAAAGCGATGCTTCACTTTGTTGGAGATGCCGCAAGCATAATGCAAACGTAAATCATATCTTTCCTTCGCAGCACCCACTTATCGATAGCGAAAAACTTCTCGATGAATTTCAGCTGACTTTACTACATGGCAGCACCTGATATCAGGATTTTGTGATTCTTGCATCCGAGTATCAAACTTTAATGTCGCTCCAAGCACTCAAGGGACGAGAACGGAGAATCTAGAAAGCCTGGTCTTATACCTATTACCATGTTCGGCTTTCCTTTCAATCATCCTTAGAATATGCAGTATCTAATCAAGCCTTAGCACACGTGGAAGAAAACCTCCGCGCCATTCCTCGAAATACACTAAAAACCAAAACTTGGCGTATATTTTCGGCTGAAAGGGCCGAGAAAGCTTTCGATCACGATTTTGAAAATACCGTATTTAGAGACCATTTCGTCTTAGCACAAGAGCAGGCTCGTTCAACTGGAGTTTTCGACGAGAAATACTCAGATCTAATGGCCATAGCTCAAGCATACCAAGAATCTATTCTCCAACCTGTTAGTACCTTTGTTCATACTGTTTCAGCATAGTCTTCTGACATTTTTATACATAGAACAAATCTCTCGAAGCTTCTTGCAGGATTTTAATCGAATGTTGCGAATTATACAAATGCTTTATCACAACGACGATGCCGCCAGCTCCAATTCCAGTTCTCGATCTCCTTGAAAAGATCCGCACCACACGCAGCACGATGCGTAGAGCTTTCAAAGAATACCAGGCACTTGCACTCGCTCCCTCCGACTTTCGCTCTCGACGCGATTGGCTACCTTCTTTTCTTTCCGCATGTTCCCTTGCAATATCAGCAGTTGTGTTTATAGATATGATGGTCGCGGTTCCATCACCCTACAAAGAGAGAATATGGGGTGTGGCATGGCAAGAGAGAATAACTCAAATCAGACATGGAGGATACGGGATGATGTTGGAAGTATTGAGAGCAAATACGAAGAATTTCAATCCATTGGAACTGAGTTGTTGGGATCAGGGTTTTGGAATGGACACAAACTTTCAAGCATTGAACAATGCTTATGATCCTATCGCTGGGAATCAATACATGAATGCACAGTACAACACCGGTTACGCACTCGATCCTTCCTCTAATCCACAGTTTTCGTATGGACTCGCAACACCTACAACACAAGACTTCGCTCCTGATATTATGTACGCCAATTTGAATTATGATCAAGCTTATTATAACAACTGGCAACAAATGCAGTTCAGAATGCAACAACAAGCAAAAGCGGAAGAAGAGAGAAGGATCTTACTAGGAGATACTTCACCAGAGGCACTGCAAGGAATGATCGCGGTGAAAACCTGGCAGATGAGAAATTTCGAACATTTGAAGTTGGGAGAGAACATTTTCAAGAAGGATCTGTATAGACAAGCGACTATCAATCCGATTGCGGGCTTGTGGAGAATCTTTGATATGAAGTGAGGGGTGGATTGGCAGAAAGAAACTTTTGAATCATGATTTGGTACTTGAATCTAAATTGTGAAAGATATAAAGGATTGAGACGAATCAGATGGCTTACTTCATTCCCTGATCTCCTTTTCAAGTAGCAGGCCTATAGAATTTTTATTTGTAGTTTCTAATAATAAGTATTTCTATCAAGCTTTCACATCATGTCTGTCCTGTCTTATTACATTAGATCAGAACCTGGGAGTTTCTAGTTCCAAAGATAATTATTGTAACATTTATCTCTAAACGATTTTCATATAGAGCTCGATTGCTATCTTATACACAGCCAGTAGTTACTTCAACCCGTGCAGTTTTGCAAAGAAGTGCAATCATTGTGAATTTTTATAAATTTATGTACAGAGAATGAGAAGTTTACCTACACATGGGATACAAACCGACTCGATCAATCGCATCTGTGAGGCGCACCAGCACCTAAATCTACTCCATTTCAAAACATTCATCATCTTCTTCTTCGTCTTCAGTTGCAGTTGGAGTAGAAACTACTGCGGCGCTTGTAAGACTTGGGGACGCGGATTCAAAAACAGATGTTGTGGGAATAACAACAGTTTGTAGAGTACTAGCGGAACTAGCTACTGAAAGTGTAGTTGCGATTGCCTGTTTCGAAGTAATAGAGCTCGAAGCTGTCACAACGGCTATTGAGCTTGGCACGCTAGTTGGTGTGGAAGTGGACGCAATAGTGGTGTTTGAGAAAGAGCTCGTGGAATTGGAAGTCGGGAGAGAATTATTACCCGCCGTAGCGATATCCTCAGGATCCAAATGGTAAAGCAAAGAACCCCATCCGAGTCCATCGTTATGACCTGATCCCTCGCCCCAGGAACCTGCACCGCCTTCGAAACCGCCCATTGTGGTGACGGTGTAGTTCATGTATTCTTTTGTCCAGGGCGCATCGACCCCTTTGATTTGTCCATAATGCGCGTTGAGTAATTCCCAGGTGGGGCGGTAGGCACCGCGAGAATCTTCGCTGATTGCGGTGTAGGAAACTATGCCGTTGGTGTAGGGCTCAAATGGAACGTCGTTGTTAAGGTTATAGCGCGCGTAGTATTCCGCACTAAGGAAGATGTTAGCTTGGCAATCTCATATAGCTGTGAAACGAGGTGAGTACCCTAGTAGAATCTTGCTATTATTGTAACCATACAGATCCTCACCCTGATTCCAGGCCTGCTGGTCAAGAACTCCAAGCATCTGGAAATCGAGACCGGTATGTCCTTGATCACGTCCGGCTTCTTGGGGTTGCCCCATAATCTTCCCCGTCTCCGGTTCGGTAACGAAATTAGAGATACAATTGTTGATTCCACCATTTCCAGACCCAGTCTTGAAATAGTCGACAGCGTAATCGAATAGAGTGGAATTGTCGGTCAAAACACCAAATGCCATCACGGAAGCCATGTTGCAAAGTTCCCAGTTGGCAAAGAAATGCTTGACGTTATGTTCAGATCCGGCGCTGTGGTTGAGGAAATAGAGATTTTTAGCCAAGAAAGTCCTCTCAAACATGGCGTTGAAAGTAGCCAAACCGCTCTCCGCAAAGGGAGCATAGTCTCGAATGAGTTCCGCAGCGTTAACCAATTCATGACCTTGCAAACCAGTTGTAAGATATTGGTCATCCACGTCATCGAAATCTTCCAGCTTTTCTCCCCACGCAGTGAGAATGGCCGCTGCAGCTTCAGCATACTGAGCATCCCCCTCTATCTTCCATCGCAATCCAAGTGCGAAAGCCGCGGCAGCATCGTGCCAAAGAAGCTCGGCGTTTGCTGTTATATCAGTAGCAGCGTCGCGATAAACGCGAGCGACAGCATTGTTTGTATAATTCGGTTGACCATAGGAAAAACTGGTAAGTTTATCCCATGAGCTTTGCCATGGATCGAGTTTTTGGGTGAGCTTGTATTTGATGCGAGTGATGTCGGTCTCAGACACGAGGAGGCCGGGATGAACGAAAGCGAATGTAGAATTTACGAAAAGAAAAGGTTGGAAAAGGAGTGTGCGAGCCATTTTGATATGTATCAATTGGCTCATAAAAAGAGTGACTAGAAACAAAGAATCTTGCTACGGACCAAAAAAAAAACTAACAGGTTCAAAAACATTCAAAAGCTTCATATGGGAGAGTAGATATCCATAGTTAATTCCAACAGATTATAACATCCTGCAATCTGCAATCCCGCGTGCCTATACATGAAACAACATCAATAAAAATAGGAGCGTGTGGGGGTAGATCCGGCAATGGTTTCTAACCAAAGAATCTACGAGCCAGCCTTGGATGTTTCAATATGGACAGTACTTGTGTAACCACACACCACTCTTAGAAATGTAGAAAAAAGGTAAAAAAGATTAAGAAGGTAAAGAAGGTAAAGAAGGAAAGAGATTAAAGTTAAAATTAAGAACGGCAAATAAAGATGATAAGAAAAAAAGAACAACAATAATGCCGTTATCTTGATGCATTGACTTTCCCCTCGTCAAATTCATCCGCTAATCCACGTCCATTTTGCATGGTCTCACCAATGTGGTTATGTAGTTCGTCCACCAAACGCTGCTGAAATAGTAGCATATTCTTCGGTTCAGGGTATGAATGATGTTATCTCGTCGAGAGGCGCAGAAACGATTGATTTATTGATTGGTGTTCATCTGTTTGGTACTTTCAACTTATACTGCCATTCCATTCCATATTGATTATTCTAGACTATCCCTCCAGTCTGGGACTATTCTCACAGAATAGGCTAGAACGACGGTTCTGGAGTTCGGATTTGGACAGGCGCAACTGATTCGAACTTTTTGTTCTTCTAGGATGAGTCATATTTCCGCTCTGTCCCGTATACCTGGCATATAATCAAGTTGATTGTAGTTAATTAGATCAGACCAATTGATATTGATGCTTGTTGATTGCAATTGTGTGGTTAACGTTCAAGAAGTCTCGTTCGAAGGCCCCTGCCTCACGTATCCACTCTAAAATCGCTTACCGATTGAACATCACGTGGTTCTGACACAAACAAAGCGAAGATTTTTCGATATGGTCTGTGTGGCAAATCTTGAACATATATTTAAACAATAGCCACATTTACAACAAATATCAAGTATCTTTGATGGTCTAACGGTCATGATTTCCGCTTGTCATCAATTTGGCAAGTCGCGGGAGACCGGGGTTCGACTCCCCGTCAGAGAGATCTGAGCTCATGTTCATTCTTTTTGCATTTTTGTGAGACATTATCTTGATCTCAAGATGGCTAAACTATCCAACTTGAAGACAACGGATTTTTGACAGCAATTTGATTTGGTTTTGCGCCATCGGAAAAGATTTCACTGGCATATCGCATTTATTAGATGAGTGGGTGGGTGGTATTTTGAGCCGCTCGACGTTCCCGACATTGCTCCGAGCTGGTAGCCAATGAAAATCTCCCGTTTGTCAATTTCACGTGCACTTTTTTTTACTTTTTCAGTAGTTTCGTTGCACATCGTAAAATTGCCCGCAACGAATTTTTGGGGTTCGACTCCCTCTCAGAGAGCTGTTTTGATTAGTCAAGTTGCTCTCTCCCCCCAGAAGTTTTCCTTAGAGAATGGATAACCCTCAATTATTAAATGAATTTTTCAAATTTTTTTCTTATTCCTTCCTATAGTTATCTATGATTATTAGACTCACGATATTTCTATTCGTGTAGAAGAAGTGAATAAGCACAATTGTTCATTAGACTGCTTTTCCAATTGTTCTAATCGGTATCAATGATTCGATTCTCTCCACCAACTTTGTTTCCATTGCTTTATAATTAACAGAATTTACATCGCTGAACACATTGTCTTATGCATTCCTCTATCAAACAAACATATGTAGTTACTTACTCTGAATTTTCTCACTCTTTTCTCCTTCCAATAAAATGATATTAATGAAACAACCTGTCTGATATCCCAACTCTGTCGATTCCACACAGATGCTTTACCGCATGGGCGACCGAACACCACGAGTATCTGTTAGCATTATTCCAAGATCCCTTCACTTGGGGGTACTGAGTAAGAAATAGCATGGGCCACCCAAAGGATTGCCGGGGCATCTGACGTTCAGTTCCTCTAGGCCTGATAATAAACCTCGTATACCATGCCATGCGTGATGGGGTGTCTTTGCTTTTGCATTTACTCGAAAAGAAAGGCACACCTGACAGCGCTGGTGGCACGGCATTCATCTGACATATTCACCATGCGATTATCTTATCATAGTATTCAATGACATCAAATTGTATCACTAGACCTGTAAGCTTACCCCATAGAGAGCCGAGAAAGCTCCCTGTAAAATGCGGAGAAGATAAAACCCATGGTATTTCTAGATTTAAAGATATATAATTCATATGTCTTGATAGAACTGGAGTTCGTTTAATCACTTCCTAATCGCTGAGCATAAGAACTATCACAACCAGAATAGTTATTTTATCCGGGAACTATCAGTCCACCAAAAATGTGGCCCAACTCTTTTCCATACTCTGCTTTTTGCCTTTTTGCAACATTTGCATTGACCATCGCCAACAAAGATGATACTATTTACCCATACAGTGGATATGGCTCTGGCCCCACTGAAGATATAACTGCCTTTCGAAAAGCCAATACTTCCCCAAACGCAACAGGAATAGTGGACCTTGAAGTATCCAACATGAGTGCCAATCTTGATTCCTTGCAGAATGTTGTCAGTAATTCCGCATCTTTCCTATGTATCATCCTCTTGAGATTTGATCTTGAATCTTATGCATGATATTTCGCATCTTATTTGTTGCTTGAAAAGAGCTACACTATCCAGATACATACGAAGCCGTTTTTTGACAGAAAATCGCTGACGGACGAGTGCTCTAGTCTAGTGGCAGGCAACTTTGAATGTTAACGAAGTCACAAGTCCCAACTACACAGATGCTGAAACCGATGTAATCACCAATTCTGTAATCGGAATCAACGCCCTTGGAAAGTGGATGGAAAACTCAACAAGGACTACAGCCATCTTCATCCTCGAAATCTTCGATAGGAAAACCATCGTTTCTGAACAGAAAGACACTAGAAACTGCTATGCAACGCTAGGCGAGACATGTGTACAAGCCTACTTGAACAATCCTGGCTTGGTAAACATAACCGCGCAATATCCAACATCACCACCAATCCCGAGTAGCTGCGATAACAGATTTGCCGGCAATTACTGGAGCAGTATGTTTGTTCTCTTCTAGCGTCTAGTTCAACCCTCTGTCCTTATGTTTCTAATAGCATACTAGGGTTCAATGAATGCGACGCCGATTGAAGTGGATAATGCGAGTAACACAACTTTTTACGAAAAGGCTGTTACTAAAATTTGGCCTATCCTGATCATACAGCATGGCGAGACACATGGGATTCAAACGACGAGTCTGAGCTGTTTGAGAGCAAATGCAATGACGGTGGGAAGCAAAGCTATTGGCGGGGTATCTAATGTAGCAACAGGATTCCAGATCTACGGATGGATCGTGACGGCTATGGCTTCTTTGCTGGGAGTTTTGTTGCTGTAATTGTGGGAAAATTTTAAAGCAACCAAGTTCATGCGTGATCTCGAATTAGAACAGTTACCCAGGTATGTCGTCAAAACATCTGACGGTTCTGCGAAAATTTGAGTGCTAGCGACTTGGAACCAAGGCTTATGAAAATGCACCGAGCAGTATGAAGTGTGTAGGCCGATCACGACTATAAATTTTGCTGTCTGATGGCATTTTCCTACCATACTTATGTCCATGAGGCTTGCATGCCGGCATACACAGGCCAATCTTCGAGTGCCAATAGACTTCACAAATACTTCAGGCTCGAATAATAAGTTTTAACCAAATCGTTCACTCTAATTGAAAACATCACTCAATTGTTTGATTGTTTCTTTACATAAAAAATAAAATCCATAATTCATTTAGCTCCAATGATGTCATCCTGTACACCATCGAAGTTCTGTTGTACATGAAAAATCACGAGAACCGTTGAAAAATCCCTCATTAGATGTCACCCCACTATCCAGCTAGACAGGAATTTTCCTGTGTTTGACAATCACTAAGGTCAAAACCATTTGCAGTCCCACCATTGAATACATCTGCACATGCATTGAACTGTATATCGCAACTTCTTTGTAGAGCGGCAGCTTCATTCACAAATGTGTTGCCATTGACTAAGAAAGGACGAGCTGAATCTCCACTGTTGGTGACAGGTGGCGCCGCTTTACCTCCTAATGCAGAAGATGAAGTGGCAGATGTACTACTTGATACGGTGTTGGAACCGGTGGTTTTGGTCGCTTTCGCTGCAGAGGAAGAAGACGAAGCTGATTGTATCGAACTTGTGGAGGAACTAGCCACTGAGTTGGTGTTGTCCGGACCAGCTGCGACTGCACTGGCTGCTAGGGCTGCGGCCGCTTGCCCACCAGAACCTAAAGATTGTTAGTATGAACTTAACTGCTACAAAGGCTCTATTAAAAAGTAATTGTTGATTTACCATTGTTAGATGCAGCGTTTGCAGTGTTTCCGGATCCGACGACAGTAAATTTAGTACAGTCATCTGCTGTACCTCGCTGGGCAACAGGCATAATTACAGGCTGATGATTAGTTGACGAAGCCATTGTGCACACACGATAGTTACCGGCTGGTAAGCCGCCGTTAACAGTAGCCGAAAGAAGCCCTTGGCCGTTTCCAGCATCATTGATACCCTTGAAGAAGGCGAACTGAGTCGGATCCAAAGCTCCAGTTGGGTTGAGACTGGAACCCATATCTTGCACGGTTACATGTGTATGTCCAATCACCACCTACAATGAAAGACTATGATTAGCAATAATCTAAAAGCAGGGAAAATCAGAAGGATAATGATAAATTTAGATATCAATTGAACGTCAGGTGGTGTGAGGTTGGAAGACCTTCTCCGGATGAGTCGAGCTGCTGTGGAGCGGAGAAATAGGTGGAAGCCGCATTAGAAAAGGAACCTGGAGTGATGTTGGACATTTGGACAGTAATATTGAATGTTGTTTCAGATTGTATAGTTTTGCTGCCAGCCAAAGGGAATGTAATGATCGATGACATCATTTTGTTTTTCGCGGGAATTTGACCCATTGCTGAAAGGGAGATGAGTAGACATTAAATTAGAGATAGGGAGGCACTTACGGATTCCATTACAAGATCCTGTTACAATTTGAAGGCCATTGGTAAGGGTTTCTCCTTCGCAAAAGTTGATGAAGTTATTCTTTGAAGTGGCAGAAGCGGCCTCGAATGCCTCGTTTCCACCAATTTCAGTGAGTCCATCACTGAATGAGCCGCTTGCGATGGCGTTCTGTGCAAGGGTGAGACTTGTGTCATCGCCAGTCGTTCCCGTGGCACGTTTGTGGATATCCAGGTGCCTCCCTGCACTTACGCCCTCGACCAGGCCAGTTGAAGCGAAGAGAGCAAGAGCTACTGAGTGAAAAAGCATTATACTTATTATTTGACCGCCTTTTGTGCTTTTTGGTGTGTTCGTAATAGAGGGATATAAAATCCAATAAATATGTATTAAGGTAAGTAAAAGCGACGCAGTCGTGTAAGTTCAGATGAAAAGACTGAAGAAAATGCTATCAAAGCACGAAAAAGGATGAATGCGCACAAAAAGAAGGTGGTCTGAGAAAGTTGAGATTAAAGCTTATGAGGAAAAACATGTTCTACATAACGGCAGCACCATCATTCATATATGTCTTCTCTTTGAATCTCAACTGTCATATCTGTGTCGTGAGCCGACGATGGATGTTAAGCCCAGCTTGATCTTCACCAGCTTAGACGATTTCATTTGATGTTAAGACTTGCATTTTGTCAATTGAGCTCGTATTAGCCTGTCTGATTCGCCAATCTCGATTAATGGTTTCGGTTTTCAGGAGATATAGACAGGCTGTATTACAATTTCGTCCCAGGAAGACTCCGAAGGTAACATGTAATGCAGGGCTACTGTAACCCAGCCTTGTGATCTTATAATATGGAGATAGATTGTAAGGAGGACAATACTAGTATGGCCCGTTCGGAAAGACAAAAGAGATACGAGGACTATGACGGAAAAGCTTAACCATGAGAAGCCTTTCAATATTGTCATGGGTGTTGTGGCTTGGGATGAACCTGTCTCAAATGTCAAAATATGATACGGCTGTTGCAAGAGATGAAAATCTCGCGTCTGAAATTGTAAGCAGCAATAATGATACCCCTGGACCCCAAAACTTTAGGGAAGACTGAATGCATCAACTTATGTCACAAACATTAGCACCCAACTTAGGTTTTTTGACATTGTGAATGTTGACATTGTCCACAATGCGATGGTATGTTCAAAATTCATGTAAGAGGTTTTTAATGTTAGTATTTTGGTGGTTGATGGTGGCGTGGAGCATCAAGAAGCAAAACGGCCATCTTATCTTATCGTCGGAAAACCTTATCCCTGTCATTGTCTCAGAACATGTGTAGCAGGTAACATGAGACGAAGACGACATCATAATAGGTGGGTATGGGATGAAAAGGTTGCATTGGACAACACCAACCGATTTGCCGTCCTAACATCCTGTCCTTCAGATTTCATTGTACCGGATTGCCATTTTCTTCTATATGATCTGTACCTGCATGGGCTTCTTCCCTATGAGTTCGTGAGCTTCGTCTGATCATGACAGGCAGATATCATCCCAGAATATCCGAACAAGGTTCACAAACAACCAAGTGTTGCTAAAAATCGCATTAAACGAATCTATCTTCCATGCGTGTGGTCTTGGCAATATGGGGGAGCAGCTAGAAATACACCCACGCTGCTACAAGTATGTGGGCATCTGGGCGTGTGTCAAACTATCACATTTTTCGTCTCAAGAATATGTATATGATATAAGATCTTTCCCTCAAAGATCTGATCATCTTATCTTTGTTATTCTGGTCTTTAGTATCTCCTCTCTCTCACCTGCTCTTTTTCGCTGTTCATCTACTTTTCACGTCTGGAACGTCATTCATTTAGAGTTTTTAATTACCAGTATATATTCTTATTACGCGATTTTTATTCTTCAGTCACTCTACCAATTTAAAGCAAAAAACAGAGCAACCATGATGCATTCGGTATTATTTGTTGCAATCCTTGGAGCCATGGCTGTCGTCAACGCAGCTCCAGCATCTTCAACTGTAAACCCCGATGCAGTTACGGGAACAACATGTACTGATCCTTCAACGTAAGTATTGAGCTATGGAATTAGACCGTCAAGTTCTGATATATTTACCAGAACTCTCGTATCTCATGATATCTACGTGGCTCTTCTCGGAATCTGTGGAGGTATAGCAGGAACTATTCAACAAGTAAGTCACATTCTTTTTATTCTGGGAGAAGAGAAAACGTTCCTGTCAAGGGATGAAGAGGAGGGATGGAAGAGAGTGCAAACACTCATCTCTAATTGTATCCCTGCATCAAATCGTTAACACTTTGTAACATAGTGCGGTGGGGAGCCTACGTCAACTACTGGAGAATCGGGCACTGCTCTCTTTAAACTCAATGCTGCCACATCCGGTCAGACAATTGATATCACGAAAGGAAGATGGGAAGGGTGTATGAGAGCAGCGCGAGCGGTGTGCGGAGACAGTCCCTTCACCAGTACCTGCATTGGTGGAGCGAAGGTGAATGCTGGCAATGTAGATTTCGAACTTTCTGCCGCATAACAAGTGTTTCAAGGACTTACGACGGTGAAGAAGAGGAGACATACTGTATGATTGGTACATGGGCGATGATTTCTACTATTCGTTCTGTATATATACCCACATTTATTCTGGTAATATGCAATGGGATCAGACTTGATGGCAAATATGCGAACGACGATTTGACGTTCAAAATTTTATGAAGACATCACAAATTGCATTTCTGACATTTTGGCATCAATTGGTTATATGGATAGGCAGTCTATTGAAATGTCATGCAAGAACTCACTAGGTAATGATTCCGAATCAGATGAGAGTATGCCATTAAACTACCCCCAGAAAATGAAGTGTTTCGGACTTCCATTCTCATTTTGACTTCCAATATCAACGGCATCCAAACTAGTATATGACCTACGTTACCAATCAGTGATGATAGTTATGGCAGATACTCAATCACATTCCCTCAAAGACTGAAATGAGACTAAAAGATTGACGAAGGGTATTGGAACATAGATACTCAACTAGGCTTTGCAATTTCATTGTCTGGCACAATTATTTTTCCAACCAAAGGAGTGGAAAGCCACATTGAAATGGTATTTCTGACATACATCGGGAGATTGGAACCGTAGTAAACGTAGTCACCCCCAGCTTTTTTTATGGCACATCTCACGTGTAGAAGATTCACAATCACGTGCCATAACTCTATGCATGCATCAAATCATGTGATGAAAATTGTGGCAGGATCTTATTCGTGGGACAATTTAAAAGAGACAAACAAATGAGCAGGGCCGCGACCACATTTGAGGTACGCGGGTACGGTATATGAACTACTTAGATACGCATCCAGAATCTGTAGACTTCTTATGTTTGATTTCCTCTAAAGCCAGCCCTTACACATTTCGACTGCTTTCGTCCATCGTGAAAATTTCTCCTTACTTTCTTCAGGAGTAATTTTAGGATGGAATTCAGTTTTGCCTATGGTATTGATATTTTTTAATTCGTCAAAAGTTTCCCAAACTCCCACGGCAAAACCTGCAGCGATGGCGGCACCCAATGCTGTTGTCTCGAGCATTCTTGGACGTTCAACCGGGATCGATATAAGATCGGCTTGTGTCTGAAGCAATTTTAGACATTACCCAAAATACAAAGAACGGTACAATAGAACTTACTTGCATGCAGAGATCAGACTTACACATGCCTCCATCGACAGCGAGTTCAGCGAGTTTCTTCCCACTGTCCTTTTCCATTGCGTTCAATATTGCTTTCGTTTGGAAACAAGTTGCCTCCAAAGTAGCGCGAGCGATATGACCTTTTTGTGTATATGCTGTAATACCGACTATTAACTGGTCAGTACCTGAGTTGAAAGATGTCGGAATGGATCTTACAAAGGGTGCCGCGAGCGTCGTCGTACCAGTATGGTGCGAATAGTCCACTGAATGCAGTCACAAAAGTGACACCGCCATTATCTTCTACAGTCTCAGCTAACTGACTGATTTTGGCCGAAGAGTCAATGAAGCCAAGATTATTCTGAAGGAATTTGATACTGGAGCCTGCAACCGCGATACTTCCTTCCAAAGCATATTGTGGTTTACCATCAAAGTCATACGCAACTGTACTCAAAAGTCCGTGTGTGGAAATCACAGGCTTATCACCAACATGATACAGAAGGAAGCAACCTGTCCCATAGGTATTTTTCGCTCTACCTGGTGTAAAGCCTTTTTGTCCGACGAGCGCCGCACTTTGATCACCTAACACACCCGTGATAGGAACCCCCTTCAAGATTCCTGTTGTAAGAGTACCGAAGGATTCGCGATCCGACGAGCGGACAATCTTGGGAAGACTACTACGTTAGTGCGTAATTTAATTTTGATAGAGCAAGAAACCTACTGAAGCTTATCCATGTCAAATCTGAAGAAATCCAAAAGCTGCTCATCATACTTTAAAGTATGTAAATTCATGAACATTGAACGAGATGCATTCGTGGGATCTGTAACGAACACGTTCTTCTTTGGTCCACCATTGAGTTTGTAAATGACCCAGGAATCAATGGTGCCGAACGCCAGATGACCTCGAGCATATGCGTCTGCGACTTTACCATTGTACTCAATCAACCACAAAAGCTTGCCAACAGAGGGATAAGTCGATAGAGGAAGACCGCAGAGACCCTGCAGTTGATTAGATCCAAGTCGAGCCTTCAACTTTCTGACTAATGTCTGGTTTCTGGTATCTGTCCAGACGATAGCATTTGCTAGAGGTTCTCCTGTTTCGTGGTCCCAGACAACCGTCGTCTCTCTCTGATTTGTGAGTCCTATAGCTTTGATCTGTCTCGCCGAATGACCTTGTTGCTCAAATTGTTTTACGGCACCTTCAATGCAAACTTCTATTGAGTCGATGATTTCAAGAGGATCATGTTCGTGCCACCTTTTCATGGTCAGCTACGCGTTATCAGTGTTGATAGGTGTACAAACCCTGATTGTGGATATATCTGAGAGAACTCTACTTGATGCGATGCAACAGGCTCGCCGTCTTTGTTGAAGATTGAAAATCTTGTGCTTGTGGTACCTTGGTCTATGGAACCTATAAAGGATTCATGATTGGACACTGACGCAAAGGACTCATCGCTAGAAACTGAATTATGGTCGCCCATATTGATTATGTTGCTGCTCGCAGATAAATTTGCCAAAACCTCTGGCTTTTGTAGCCGCGAGGGAATAGGGTTGTATGGAGCAAAGCATCTAGAACCCCTTTGCTCGTAAAAACCTTCTCCATATTTTAAGCATGTGATGCTTCAACGGACGGTACCTCCAACTCAATATATCTACCTAGTCAATTTGAATGGCTTGTATTTGAGAAGCGGGGTCAATTCCGCTAACATCTTGTGGCCGAGCAAAATCTCATTATCTTGGTATTGGCCAACAGATTGACTTACTAGCGTAACGTTACGGTATCACAGTTATCAAAATATGCATACTGAGTAGTTAATTTACTCGGACGTCAGAATATTTGATACTATCGTACCATCCGATCTATGCCGTCAATGTTTACAGGGATCAGAGATGAATTGAACCACAATCTTAGCTGACGGCTTAACTAGCCCAAGAACTAGAAGGAAAGTGAGATTGTGGGGAGGGGACACAATCCCGGTCAAAACACTCAGGGATATACTCGTAGCGAAATTTCGATCAGAAATGAAGGGTGATGCTTACATAGTACAGCAGATGCAGGTCGATATATCGATGTCAAAAACTCGGACAATTACCCCCATTGAGGTTTTTCACCAAGCAAAATTTCTCGCGCTATGTTTGTTTTCCCGTCATGCCTCGGCAGGCATTGGCACACTGCATTCGTGGACACCACAAGATGATGCTAATTACCCCTTTATTGCGACGAAATCGACCCAACAAGACTCGGGATTGCGCTGTGTTATTGTTTGCGATTATTCTGTGCTTGGAAGTCAAAATCATTGAAAGAAAAGGGTGAATACAAGTGAGGATGGAGAGGAAGAGCTACTGTGTTTCTTGAAGGCTTCTAGAACCAAGGAGACTAGTGAAGTTCTCGGTTCATGGGAAGGCTTCTGCACGGCCATCCACTACCCCGCAATCTCGCCATATGCAAGAGCGCCGGTTTTAGTGCCAAATGACCTTGATTGCAACCCACAAATGATTGCCAACGCCATTAAACAAACGGGTCAGCATCCCCACTCAAGTTAGATCTGAATTAGTGATATTCCAACGTTTTTAAGTGCAAGGAGTCATTATGCACATGGTGCCCCACCAAGAACCCCAACGACACAATCCTCATATACTTGGGACCGTCCAAAATTCCAGACCATCTACAACGATGATCCTAGAGAGTTATCTGCCGGGGTATCGTACAGTGATTAAAAATCAATCTCTGGACGACATTTTGCTCAAAGGGTACAATGGCAGCTTTTGACATATCAAGTTCTGAACCAAGTCGCCAGTGGTGGATTCCAGAGCAAATAGTTTTTCAAGCCTTCCGCAAACAGCTTGGATATCCGTCAGCCATTGGCTTGGAGCCACTGGAATATAACGCCAGCATTTACACATTCGCATATTTCAAAATGAATGGCGTTATTTTAGTAACAAAGAGGTATCTATTTACAATCACCATTTATGCACTTAGCCATCCAGCATAGATATCGGCAACACCGTGGCACCTGCTTTTCCTGGAACTATCTCCATGTCCTGTGCCATTAATTAGGTCAATATCACGCGGGGAAAGGTATTGATACGATTTCGAGTGTCACAGAGTTCTACAGTCGAGACTGGGATGAGTAAATGTCTACCCATCGGGCAGTTATTTTGACCACACCTACCTTGAAAATGGGGTTTGATTGGAATTATCCCTTTAAAGACGATTCTTATGATCACGAACTTTATGCTGTCATACCATTGATTCCATCGAGGAGGATGTGCAAAGGATGGATTTACCCGAGATTGAAAAGTTGAAGTTTTGTACAGGCAAAGCATTGAACTGCAAGATTAACAGCTTGATTGTGACGCTCCCAGACTCTTCATTTTGCTCGAAGCTGCCATCATAATTGGCACTACTCTTGTCAAGAGATCAAAGTGTGTTTGGTTTGGTCATAATAGTCTTTGGAATACCCTCGAACTTGCTATCAACTTAGTGTGGACTGGGAGGACTAAGTTCCTTTCAGAGTGTGGTTAATCTTAATGCTCTATTGGTATTATTGATGCGGGGTTGGATGACCAAGATCGCGCCGTCAACCACCGTCTACTTACAGCAAGGATATACCGAACTTATTGATGAGCGATCCCTCTCATATCCTTTGGTGGTCACCCCGAGCTCATCATAGCATGCCGTGGTGTTGCCACTCTCCACTAGTCGGCACGAAGGCGTGCTATACATGCCGTTGATATCCTCATGATATAACAATTACTTGATTATTTCCGCATTGAGATTACTCCGATGCAGCCACACTCACAGTTGTTGATATAGCAACTCCTCGAGTAATCCAAACTGAGCCATCTAGTCATTTTCTACGTCGTACGTTCCGCACTTGCAAAGAAAGAGATTTGAAAATCATGGAGGTGATTTGAGATCTCCTCTCGATCCGGCAGTTAGGATAGGCAAGTCTTTGCTTGGTAAGATTGTCCAAATCAGCAAGTTGACATCTTCATGCAACTTAGCAGCGCCAACATAGCTTGTTTCTAAGTTTTACCTTTAGATTATTGCCTCGGTATGCTACCATACCCAAAACAGCGTTGCGAGGGTTTCAATGTTGTAGACTTGTTATCCACATATTCATTCTATCAAGGGTGGTAAATTCGGCTACATCGCAGCCTATTTCGTTTCTAAAGACCATACAAAGCAGTATCACTCAGAACCTCAAGCTACATATAGAACAGCATCCGTCTTTCGCAAATCCATCTTCGTCTCATATATCCAAGTTTACATTCACAGAATTGCCATTTCACGTCTTTACTTTCTCAATTCCTAAAATGAGTCTACATAAGCAAGAGTCGCCCATTACTATCGTTAGAAATGACAAGAACATGGGGATATTTGAGTCCCAAAACTCCTCGCCAAACCTCTCATCACACGAGTCTACGTTGGATGGAAACAACATGCATACGGTATCCAGTGAAGGTAGTGGTGCTTATGCAGAACATGGTCCTGGGATCGATCATAAGATCCCACAAGAACTCGAGATACAGTCCAAGCCGGACCTTTTATGGAGTCGTGTTCGACATACCATGCGAGAACCTTTCTCGGAATTCTTTGGTGTATTTATTTTGTGAGAACCCGATATACGCAGCCCCATTCTTGTTTTTTTCGTAATAACTGATATTAAAACAGGATCTTGTTTGGAGATGGTGTAGTTGCGCAAGTAGTCCTTAGCTCCGGCGAGAAAGGTTCCTATCAATCTATATCTTGGGGATGGGGGTGCGTATTCGCCTTGCTCTCAATCGCATATTGGCTAATACATTTGATAGAATTGGAGTTATGCTTGGGGTCTATGCTTCAGGTCTTAGTGGTGCTCACATAAACCCAGCTGTGACATTCGCAAACTGCGTCTTTCGAAATTTTCCCTGGCGCAAATTCCCCATCTACATGTTGGCGCAAGTTTTGGGTGCAATGTGCGCCTCTGGTGTGGTCTATGGTATGTAATTTCCAAAGTTCTTATAATGCCAAGATCTAATATGCTGATTCTTATAGCAAACTATAAATCTGCCATTGATATATTCGAAGGGGGGGATAATATTCGGACTGTGGGCCTCAACACATCATCTGCAGGCATATTCTGCACTTACCCCGCCCCTTTCATGACAAAGACAGGACAATTCTTTTCGGAGTTTGTCGCAAGTACGATACTCATGTTTTGTATCTACGCTCTACAAGATAATGGTAACTTAGGCTCTGGAAATCTTACCCCACTTGGACTCTTCTTCGTGATCTTTGGTATTGGAGCTTGCTTTGGATGTAAGTGGTACTCTCTGAACCCCCTCATCGCACTATAGGTAGCAAAGATACTAATTTAGAGTTCTGATAGGGGAAACTGGATATGCCATCAATTTGGCTAGAGACTTCGGTCCAAGGTTGATGAGCTACTTCCTTGGGTATGGTCATGAGGTATGGAGCGCAGGAAACTATTACTTTTGGGTACCTATGGTAGCACCATTCATCGGATGTCTGTTTGGAGGTTGGTTGTATGGTATGTGCTTACTATTTATCATGCTCATGCTTTTAAGGGATGCGTTCTAACAGAAAGACATAGATGTTTTCATCTTCACTGGTGAAAGCCCCATAAATACTCCTTGGATGGGACTGAAACGGCTTATGCCTAGGGGTCTCGGGAGTAAGAGAGTAGATTCCGCAGTGTGAAGCCGACGAGAAAAAAAAAGCTTGTTACTGATGCTGATCTCTTTTGTACGTTAAAGGGAAGGGCGTTGTTGCGCAAAATGACTGAACTGCGCACATTTTGCTAGAATCTCAAGTACTGGACGGGTGCCAACAGTAATTGATATAAGCGGGAAAAGAAAAGAACAGACTGGCTATTTCTGCCTCTCTTATGTACCGAAACACTTGATAATAAACTAAGGTGTCGGGGAAATGGATGAAAATTTCCTAACAACTCTCAACATCACCTTCAAAATTTAATTTCTTGAATCAACAAACACCATGTACCCTAAACCCATATTTAGGTAAACATGATAGAGTTTCACGCGATTATATCATCAGGTGACAAATCACTTCGCCATCTGTCATTTATTTGAACAAGACTGATTCTGAAGTTTTCTTGGCCCCCCTTTAGCTTCCCGCTAAGCGCCTAGCCCCACTATGATTTTGTCTATTCTATCCACATTGGCATTTGTGTTGAATTTCCATCTACTTGATTACGAAATAATTACCTAGATAATAGACTGAATCACTTACTACCATTCACGTTCTCGACATTCGTCAGTCAACAAAATGCACAAGAAGTTAAAGTCACATAATCAATCGCTCATAAGAATTCTCATTAAGTGTTCATTGCGGATCTGTCAATGGTAATATGAAACTAAACTTAATAGTAACAAAGCTAAAACTAGTTTCAACGGTTTATTATAGTGACTCTTGGCTATGTGGAGATAGTGCTCGGCGGGGAATCTAGCCCGGAATGACAGATGAGATGACCATGAAGATTGGGTTGGTTCAGGTCTCCAAAGATTACCAATTCTCACGCTTGTCGTAATACAATACCCGTCATATACCGGTATCGGAATATTTCTCTCTTTCCCGTCTGGTAACTATTTTTGGATAATGTGTGTAGGTTGATAATTGCCGATAGCAATTGGAGGAGTGCGATTAGTAAGTCTTTGTATTTTCTCGCTGAGGAGGGAGCATATTCTAGCCATTAAAATACTTTTTGGTTCAGAGTTGTGCTCATTTCAAAGTTTCACACAGATCTCTTCAGCCGATACATGCAGATTTAGACCATTGATAATTACTATCCATACTTGCATGATAAATTTTTGAAATTGGAGATTGCTTCTATCAATTCTATCGAAACATAAGTTTAATTGGCCATAGGGTTGAAATTTGACACAATCACTTAACTTTTGCGTGCGATATCCTTGGAATGCCGAACTTGTGACATGGTTTTCCTTAATCTACTAACATTATTACAATGATGGCAAATCTCCAGAAAGCTCTCATTTTTGTGATCATAAGTCTGAAAGACATTATTTCTCGTTTTTTTTCACCCAAGAATGCCCGCGCCGTAACAAGCCTTTCGTTTTCAAAACATCAACTTCTTATCTGACCATCAATTGATGCATCTACAACGATTTGATAGATAGGGTTAGGGTTAGGGTTAATACTAGGGCTCTCGGTCTCAATTTCTCAATTTCTTTGATCGTGTCCTTCAGCATTACATTACCATTCCAGCTCAGCATTTCAGTAACATATAATCCAAATATCGTTAACAATTCATTGATTTCTATTTATAAAATTCATTTTTAATCATCTCTAATGAACATAACGAAACAAATCTTGCTTAAGACACTCAACTAACAACCCTACGCAGGCTCAATCAAGAATAAACACGTATCAATGGCAACCATCACGAAGGCCCGAAAGTCTCATCTACTTGAATATAGAACCGCTTCCAGTTATAGCTATTCACCTC
Source organism: Botryotinia calthae (assembly GCA_004379285.1). NCBI lineage: Eukaryota > Fungi > Ascomycota > Leotiomycetes > Helotiales > Sclerotiniaceae > Botryotinia > Botryotinia calthae. Next base: position 39,391 of record PHWZ01000200.1, on the reverse strand, counting down.
TCGATTATACACATGTTCGTTGAGATCTTCGTCATTCTAAGATGTTGTGCAAGCTGCACACATGATGATGATATTGTATAATCTTATAGATCTTCCCTAATAAATGGGCAGTGGATTGTGCTCTACACATGCTCCTGAATTATCACATTTCTTGGCTGCGCGACGAACGAAACTTTCGTAAACATTGAGAGTGTGGCTCAAAGTGTCAACAGCTCCGAAATTGCATTGTCTAGAATCATCTGCCTCATCTACAAGTCCCCAAAGCTCGACGAACCGCTCAAGGTATACTAGTTCCTGGGGGCTGCTAAAGAATCTGAGATGGGACGTGGAACGTCCAAGTGCGACTGCTAAAAGTAGATAGACATCGAAAAATATCTCATCAGGATTCGGCCGGCTTAGCGATCTCGACTCATGGTTAATACTTGAGGAAACTGATGATATGGGGCCAAGAAGAGGATCATGAGTACCATCATGTGTCAAACATTGAAAATGAAGTAGTTGCCCCAGTTACTCTTGGCAATGCCCTCATCTCCAATGCTTTTGTGGTCATGGATCAATTGCAACATGAGCGTACTTGTGCGGAAGTCATGCATCGGGGTCGGTTCTTGAATCTTGGGCCGCAGTATTCTTCCGACGAAATTCGCTAAATGAAGATGGTGCTATGCCGGGATGTTCGAAATCACGAAAGTATAGTATTTTGCTCCAAATTGGGAGGATTCAGAGATGATTGGGCCTATCATGGGACTTCTAGGTGACCTGCCTACGTAGAGTTGTATTGAGTTAACAGGAGATAAAACAGAAGAAGAGATACCAATTTGATGAGTTAGATAGTATGGCTCGGGCTCAATAATGGAGTCTAGGTTTGAACATCTATGCTAACGCTTACCTCAGAGCTGTTGGAAACGAGAAGAGAAAACGCAAAACACATGTGTTTGAGTTTCTGTATGGGGTATTCGTCGATAGGTTCGATGTCAGGTAGACTTTCTTTGATGTTCAATCTCATCTAATGGCAATGAAAGATATCTTGCACTGTTCAGAGACGATTTTGTAGAAATCATAATCGAATTCTCGTGTAAAATGAAGGAGCGAAGAACGGTTAATGTCAAATTTCTTTCTTCAATTGATCACCTTGAAATCCAGATATCCCGTCAGACGTTTACTACTCTTGTCATATGGCATTAATTCATCTATTTGGTCAGGTGGATCCAGGCCCTCCTAAGAAATAGACATTAGCTCTTAGAAAATCTATCTGAATCTGATTGGCTCCTGAATGCCTGGCTTTACCTCTTTTCCTCTTCTGGTCAAACCTATCAATAACTAGCTAGATCAAATAGACTGGAAAGGCGTCACGCCGATCCCATGAGAGAATTTTTTATTATTTAAGATCAAAAAACTTCTCTGATCATACGATCACTTCATACCAGATTTTCAAAATCCGTCAAGATGTGTATCTGGGAGTTTGTCTATTTCACAATGAAGGAAATTGGCCTTACCGAAAGCATGCTTCGTGCTCCAAATTACAGGGGAGTTCGGATCTATCACAGCAGAAGATGTATGTCCTCTTTTCTTTAGAATATGCACATGGTACTTCATCAGCAGCTAACATGGTTGTTAAACAGGCAACCGCTATTATGCACTCTTTCCCGATGGTAGTCAATTATATTCCAGCACTGGAGGAATCGGAGCAACAGAATTTAAGATCCCTCCCAGCGACAAATTGACACCAGAGCATCAAAAGCGCATACTTGAGCAAGTAGCACAACGCGTTCGGAGAGAAAACGCATCGGTTCAGCGATACTGTAGATATATGCGAAGAGTCGAGCGACAGGACGCTGAATATAAGGCCAAACATTTTCCTCGCCGTGTCAGTCCTGCCGATTGAAATTTTAGACAAAGCCTTCCTCGTGAGATGTCAGGAAATGGCATTCGGCGCGATCAGCGATCAAAATTATGTCGTTTTATTCGCAACGCAACAACCCATATTGCCAGGAACGAAAACCAATGGACCAGAACTCCAAGGATAAACAATGAACCGAATCGTCTACGAAATATGGTATACAATAATCGGGACTTTATCTCTCCAAGATCAGTCTGAGGCCCAGACCATCTAAAAAAGATGTAACAATCGCGGATGAGGAAGGTCTTTAAACGATTCGAGTCTACAGAAAGGGGATCTATGGTTTAAAGTTGGCACTTTCTATGGAAGCATCTACTATGAAATTTACAGGAACAGCAAGAATGGTGTTTGGCTTAGAGGAGACCTGGATGATTGGGGTGGCTACATGATAATGATTGCATTTCGGCACAAACCCGAAATAATGGTATCAGAAATGTGTTTCAAGGGTGGCTTTTCTCGATGTCAATGGCACAGAATGAATAGCTTGCGCATTTGTTTCAATGGATGATGGAAACGTAGATGGTTTATCTTGGATATAGATTTTGAAATAGTTTTGGGATATCTGGGATGAAGAATGAATGTTAGAACGGCAAATACATCATTGAATAGAACTCCTCGTATGAAGTTGAATTCATTTTTGGTAATGATAAGTATAAAAATGGTGAATGGCTTGACATAACACCGCTTTGTTCTTAAACATGAATCTTCACAATTCTAGGTATCGTCTAGAAAACAGCACTCATTTCAAGATGTGACAAAAAGCTTTACAATCAACGGCAATCATCCTACCTATCAACTCCCCTTTCTGCCGTTTGTATTCCTCACAGAATGTTTACGCATCGCTATCGTCTTGTTGTGATTCTATCTATTCTTTGTACAGTTCTATCACCAAATACCACAGACGTACTGTCGTCTCAGAGAATTCTGTGAGATACATTATATGCTATTTCTTCAACTCTCCAGCTGCGGTTCCATTGAAACATCTTTTTCATTATTTCTCCTGAAATTATCCGATTGCTTATACACTTTAGACATAGACCACAGCCCTATCAAATATTATACGTTGCGTTTCCGAGGCAGGAGAAGGATAGTGCGCAGACTTCCATCGTCGATAGCACCCATGGTATAGGATGATCCAGTTTCAATCGAAGTCTTGCTCATTGACTTGAGACACATTGCGAATGAGATATATATAGTGATTCGGCACAGAAGTCTTCGAATCGTGGAGTAGCACACTCTGTTTAGAAGTCAGTACAATGCGAAGCTTGAACGATCTTTGAGATATTAAATGGGCCGTTGGATAGTCGTCTGGAATGTGATTACACTGAATTTCTTTGAATATAATCTTCAAGGCCTCTATGGGAGATACGTTTGCTGCAAGAGAGAAGGAGCTCAATTCTAGTATAGAATATGAAAGATTGACGCAAATTTGATATTCTACTCAGACCCTGCAACGCGAAAGAAGCTTAAAAGTTGGGAAGGAACCTCCCAGCAACTTAACCAGAATCCTTGGAGGGTACTAGTCAGGTCTGTGTTAAAACTGCACCTAGTATTTCATCATTCCACAGCTCGAAAGTAATACTGAAAGCGCTCAAACCTTTCTTTGGCTTCTCTCATCGTAAAGATAGGGGTTAAAATGCAAAGCCCCCACCAAGCAAGCTCATAGCTGCAGTGCATTATATCTTACACAAGGTTTAGTAAGTCATTGGATGGTAAAAATGCAAAGTTGAAGTCTGCTTCGCTGCCGCTGCCGCTGCCGTGTCGGCGGGGTGGGGTGACGGTTAACGTTCTTGGTTGATAGCTACATGGAAAGATCCATGAACACAGCCTTCAGAAAAATAAATGTTGGTATCAACTTGGTTGATATGTGTAAATCACTTTAGTTTATTATGATTGTAATCGTTCTTGATCGTCACTGACTATGGAAAGCCATGTACTTATATAATGAAGAGCTAGCACTTTGTTAGCTAATACAGTGCCCTCTTTATGATCACATGATCGAGGTCTCGGCAATGAGTGACGTGATTTTGTCAGCCAGAGTGACTAGCTGTGCAACACAGATGAAATGTGTAGTAAAAAGAGATGAACACATAATTTGCCTTTTGATATCGTTCATTTCCTATGGTGGTAAGCATTAATGCAATTTTCTTCTTGTCCGAGACTTGAGCCCCCTATTCTTGGCTTTTCCAATTAAAGAAGGATAAGATTCTGCTCTTATCGTCGTGCCTTCCAACCATTAATGAAGAGTTTCCTTGTAGTAGAGCTTGGAATTTATTCATCTTTTTGATTATAAAATGCTCACTCATGAGCAATGGCCATGACGTCGATATCAAGATTTAAGAGGTGATAAACCTTCACCAGAAGACTCAGATCGTACATACCCCAGAATGTCGAGAGGTCCAGCAAGGCAAGCAGCTTCCTAGTTCATGAGTTTAAATACAACACCAACAGCGAGGTAAGTGCGATACCGTGAGACTACATGCACCCTCCTCAGCATCTTTGAAAACCGATTGTTTCTCTCAACCCTACTCCCACAAATATTTCATCACGCATTTATCGTTCGAGACAGTTTCAAGACATATTGTTAGAATTATTATAATCCATACCTATCAAAGTTTTGTATATTGTGTTAGCACTCAGCCCGAACTTCAACAAGCATGACAAGCAGCCCAGAGATGGCTTTTGACAACATCATACCTCCACAGCCGCGCAAGCGAACCCAATTAAAGGCTGAACTCGAGCATATTTTCTCAAGTTTCAACGTTATAGAGAAGCCGAATCAAGATAACAGAGTCGAATTTGGGAGTTTGCCACCCTCACCTCTTCCACAATCTTGATCTGAAAGCTGACTATTTATCAGCGGGACACCATTACACTCATTTCATGGACGGTGCCGAGCTCTACGTTGATAGCCATGGATTTGGTATCTATGTGGACATTGCAGGATTTCGTACTCTCTTCGTTCGCCCCAAAAAGAAGCAGGAAGCATTGAGGAGGGAGATTTCAAAGGAAATGATGAACGCCTCGGATCTCGAATGGTTGAGGTACAGAATTCGAGTTTTTTTTGCCGAGCGGGCGGTAAGAGAGCTCGGTATACTCAAGCTCAGAAGGTATGGTACGCGCACTTCGAAGAAATGAAAGCGAAAAAAAGACCTGGGAGGCTACCAAAGTCCTTTTATCTTTTAAAGACTTCTCTTTACTGCAAAGAATACTCCCAGAAGTTTTGTAGCTCATATTCAATGTAAACTGACGAGCTCCAGGTTACCACAATAAAGTCGACGCAGTTATAAGCGGGTTGAAATGGATAGTGGAGAAACTGAAAAAAGGCAATGATTTGCGTCCAAGCTATGGAGAGTTAAATGAATTGATTTTTTGGTCCAGCGAAATGATACTTGGTATTCTTCCCTAGCGGCAGCTTCTAATACTATCACTGAAAACAAAGCTCATTGATTTTAACCATGGTCTTCTGACTTGTGTTCACTCAAGAGTGCTGGTGTTATGTGTATGCTGGTGTTATGTGTATGCTGGTGTTATGTGTATGCTGGTGTTGACTTCATTTATTCCATCGCCGAATTTATGGCATCTTCGAAGCTAAGAGTAGATGAAAAATTAGTAACTGGAATTAGAACATTTGTAGTTAAATTAAGACCTAGACAGCAAACAAAAAAGCATCCCTAAAATGAGATGCATCATGTAATCTTTGCATGTACAACTACTTGATTAGACTGTGCCCACAATCTTATCTCTTCAGTAAAGGATAATACACTGGTTTGCCAGTCACTCTCAAAGCTTCCGTCTTGTCACGATCCTTCGTTCCCGTTAGGTATTCATCCTATCAAGTCTTCAAACTCAGTGCCATGGTTGTCGCACTTCCTGCTATATCCATACTTCTATTGCACTCCGTGATGTTAAGCTTCCGGAGATATATGGTTTTATTGGTCATACTTGTTGGTCTGAGTTTTCAATGTTGTATTGGCCTATGTCGCTAGACTTTGCCATCACTGGTAAACTCATTGACTCTGGTCGACCTAATTTTTGTCTCCTCTTGTGCTATTCTGTTGCTGGTGGGATTCTTGCGTCGGTCCAGTGATGATATCTGGTAGTCTTTTAATTTAACTCCAAGCTGCACTATGAGTGGAGATCCGGTCGATATCGCGATACCCATCTCAGTCTCAATAAAACTCCACAGTTGTGGGCGAGGCCCGATAAATGTAAAATCTTGGGGTTTATAGTATAAGTCTAGGAGTGCGCAGAGACGCAGTGCAGAACTAATAGTGATACTTTGAGACGCTGTCAGTGAATACCACGAACTCAAATATGGGAAACCTTACATGCTTCCCACCGAAAACATCAGGCATATTCTAAGTTTATCTCCAGTCGTTAGAGAAAGTCCCACGACGCAGTAAATTGGTAAGAGAGTTAAGATGATATCCGTTCCAATATTTGGTATAGCAATACCAAGATAGATAGCTTTAAGATTCATACAAGATCCTGACGTGCTTGAAGATGGATAACTCCACGCTTTATCAATAGGAACGCATTGGAAGATGGTTACCCCGAGCTATGGCTACCTCATTAGCTTCCTGATAAACAGCCAACAGTGAAGTGAATGTTACTAACAGCAACGACTAAATAGCACACCGTCAAAACAATCAAAATCATACATATTATCCTGATCGAACGGTACACGTGAAATAGACGGTAGATCATTATCGAAAGGGAAACCTTCGCGGCAACAACAGTGAATACGTAAAGAATTTCCAAGATATAGAAGACTTTGTAGATGGTAGCGATGGAAGTCACATTAAGAGTTTCCATATGCTTTCCAAACCCGAGCTTGATACCTATGAACTAGTCAGCGTGCATGCAAAGGATCATTCCAAGCGTTATTCCAAAATACTGTAAATATATCCCGCAAGCTCTCCAGTCAACGAAATCTGCTAAGTTAGCAATATTTTTTGATGGTTTGCCGTAGACTCACTACTGCAAGAATCATAAGCCTATCATCGATAATATATAGCACCTTTCTGCGAGCCTTGTTATATATCGAGATCGCAGTACAAACAATGGCTAGTCCATATACCACACTGCATACTGCTATATTTGCAGTTTGGGCATTGTCCAGTGATGGATGTGTAACAGATGGATTCATCGTTTTAAGTATAAATATTGTCGAAGCTTGTGCTATCTGAGAGATTGACAAGGGCAGATGAGAGTGTTAAGAAACGAAAAAGTATTTAAAGTAGTCACAAAGGATATGAAGCTCAACGAAGATGTCATACTCGGAGAGTACATGCTTCTTATTAACTGATGTGCTTCGTTGAACTGATCTTGCCTTGCCTATGAAATAGGAGGCTGAGTATGCAAGTTGGGTAACACTGCAGTTCTACATAGCCGGATTCAAAGCCGGCCCCCACAAATAGTCGACTATGACTATTGGGTAGGAAAGACCACAGATGAACTATTCGTCCACGGTTCTGACAAAATGGTTCATGTAAGCTGAATTTCTTCCATCGAGTTGAATATGATAGGTTTTCCCCAATATGAAGAAGTCATACTCGGCTTTGTGAACAGTGTACTATTATAATGTAAAAGCATTGCAATAGTGCGGCTCCTCACATTAAACGGCCTCAGAATGACGCACAAACAGACTTACACCTACATCTCCACTAGTCTTGACTTTTGAGCTAGTTTCTGTGTTTAAAAAAAGGTCTGATACCACTTCCAAAGATTTGCTGTTGCTTGGACTTGGATTTATTCTTTTTACCTGTGTCTATCTCAAACGATGCGTTGTGGTGTAGTGATGATTGTAGACACTGACAGGCATAGCCATAACCATCCTGCAAGCGGGAGACCTTTGATTTGCTAAATGTGTGTGTTTGTTTGTTTTCAGCCATATCAGTATGGATCAATTGGATATCCGAGTTAACTGAAAAGGGAATGTTGACTCGCACAGTGGTCTCAAATGCCTATACTGATCGTGCGTCTTGATGATAGGTCGCAGGTCTGTGGACCATGCTTCCAATGTTGCATAAACGCTCATAACAATGTCCATGGAGATGTTTGCGTAAAACAAAAGGAATATGGTATACAGGGTAACTTTCCTGAATGCTATGACGCTGCAAATGGGGTATCAATTCTAGAATCATCTTCAACATATTTCCATCAGTCCCCATCACGAGCCTCAAGCTTCTCTTTTTCTGTATCCGGAAGAATTGCTGCTTCCGTTACCGATTGATTGTCCCCCTCCACTTTCTTTTCCGCTGCCTCCTTTCCACTTCTCACGATAAAATACTTTCCGCCCCCAAATTCAACTTTTTCAGCCGCAGTCCCAGTCACATCCCACTCTTCTACACCTTTTGTGTCAACCGCAATCCCTGGCTGTCTCCTCGGTCTCTTGTTTCTTCCTTTGAATTCCTCTTTCTTCAACGCTTCTTGGATTTCCTTAGTTTGCAATCCAATTGACTCATGCGCCTCTGCCTCCAAAGTCTCATCCCTAATACTCCTTAGTGGCTCAATGCCCTCTGTATTGACCTTCTGTATATCCCTCAAGAAATGCAATTGTAAATGTAGCGTATCTAGTAACTTCTTTTCTTCTTCCGGTGTTTTGGGAAGAGGAAGTGCGGAGAGTCGACATAAATGATGAAGTTGTTTGATGGTAATTTCTTCCGCAGGCTTCTCATTTGGAGTTGGCAGAAGAGATCGAACGGACCAAGTGGGTTTTGATAGGAGCTCATCAATATTTGTCTGTTGGTGAGAAAGATCCACGTTTATTCGTGCATATACTCGGCGAACTGGGACTTGCTGATCTTCCGGCTTGGGAGTCAGAGGTGTTGTTATTTTACTTCCGTGAAGCTTTACACTCCGCGGCACAAAACGACCTGTGCTACTCCCTGATTTGGGTAATGAGCTTCCATCTACTGCAGATGTCTCTCGAGGGGCTTCTGAAGTACTGTATGTCCGAGGCAGGGAAATTTGGGCGTATGTGTATTTTGTGGTAGAAAACGAGTGCCGCAGTGATGCGCGACAATGCAAACATATGAATCTCGACATTTTGTGATCAATTAGGTGACGACGTGATATTCTGTGAAACTCATCAATTGTTTATATTGTGAATTTGATAAAATGTTCCCATGTGTTCCCCAGAAGCACGCTAATGTGATTCGCAGGCGGGGCAAGGCTGTGTCAGAGCGTAAGGACTAGAAACAAGCAACCCTTGCAAGAGTTGTCTTCAAAACCACGAACACATGTCAACTCTAACAACTCATTAATACGTACAACTCTTGATTAAACTCTTTAATTGATAATATTTTGCACGAGACATATATTGTACAGAAGAATACGACACAGAAATCGCAAGCATGGCACAAGATCCTCGCACTCTTATGCAAAAGGTACCAACCCCACCATCTGTCACTCGATGAGCTTCATATTGACCATTTCCCAAGGCAGATAAAGCAGTTGCAGGTGCTACTGGTGGCTTCAGTCTTTTCGGTGGACGACAGGAGAAGTGGGAAAATGCTGCCGAATTATATAACCAAGCTGCGAATGCGTTCCGCATGCAAAAGCAAAGTAACACTTTCCCAAGTCTTTGCACCGTTAGATTTATACTGATACCTGCTTTACAGACAAGGAAGCCGTACAAGCATTTGAGCGCGCCGCCGATATCCAAACAAACAAATTGAATGAACCGGACGATGCTGCCAATACGCTCACAGAAGCCTTCAAGGTATACAAAAAGGGGGAGCCACTAGATGCAGTTCGATGCTTAGACGTTGCGATCAATCATTATACATCGAAAGGAAACTTCAGGAGAGCTGCCACGCACAAGCAGAACTTGGCAGAAGTATACGAGATGGAGATCGGGGATATGAAGAAGGCAATTGAAAGTTATGAATTAGCTGCTAGTTGGTTCGAGGCCGACAATGCTGAGGCGTGAGTTTGACCTTCATTCGTAACACCAATGTATTAGTAATAGCTATGAACATCTACTGATATATCCACAGACTGGCCAATAAACTTTACCTCAAGGTCGCCGATATTGCTGCTCTCGATGGCGACTATTATAAGGCCATCGAACATTTCGAGAAAGTAGCCGCATCTTCCGTCTCGAACAATCTTATGAAATGGTCGGTAAAGGATTATTTCCTCAAGGCCGGCCTATGTCATCTAGCTGTCGGCGACACAGTAGCCACCGGACGAGCTTTCGAAAAGTACAGAGACATGGATCCAACATTCCCAAGTACAAGGGAACATCAATTATTAATCGACCTTGCCGAGGCCGTCGATGCCGGCGACCAAGAACAATTCGCAGACAAATTATTCCAGTATGATCAAATGAGCAAGTTGGACAAATGGAAGACGACCATTCTGTTGAAAATTAAGGGTGCGATTGAGGAGAAGGGTGATGATTTCTCATGATCAAAGTTCTGGTCACTTAGAGTTATCTCTTGTAGTTTGGCGTTTGGGTTTTGGGTGATATCTTTTGAGTTAGGATGCGGAGAAATATATTGTCATAGTCTTAAGCATTGGCTAAACAAATATTCATAAGAAAATGATTAGTCTGCATGCACTTATTCAAACCTAATTTTCAGGATCAGTGCTTGAGATGTAATAAATCTTTGACTAAAGTCATGCCTTTTGGTGAACCACTTCTCTAGTTTATGTAGATGAAAATAAAATATGATATAAGCGTGGAAGACAGAAGGACAGAAGGAAGAACAAGATTTGAAAACTATAGATATAGTATAGTGAAGTAAGATGTTGACCCAGGAATCATTCATGAATTTATTCTTTATGCATGATTTCTGATATCGAGTATAAACAAATAAATAGATTCAAAACGCTGATTGACGCTGATCATAAAAATGAAAATAAATATATATTCCAAACCTCTTCGTCTATTTAACCTCTCGAATCTGTGTCCGATCAATTGCACGGTGTAATAACATCTCTCGCTCAATCAACATTCAACTTCTCCACTCCCTTCTGCAACTTCTCTAACCCCCCATGCAACTGTATCTCCTCATTTTTCCTACTCACCTCATTCTCCAATTTTCTCACTTCACCATCCAAGTCCACATCCCCCTTCCTCTCTAGCTCCTCACCCTCCCTCTTCTCCCTCTGATCCAACAATTCCAACGTTTCCTCCTCCTTCGCCACCTCTTCCATATCAATATCCTCCCATCCAATCTTTTCCAAAATCGTGCCGACAAGATACTGATACCTCAAGTGTCCGCTGACCATTTCACTCACGTTTACGTTCTCAATTCCTTTTACATCTTGGGCGGGTTGCAGACCGGCGACGCCGAATTGGATGCTGCTGGTGCGGTAGAGGAAAGCGAGGATGTAGTCGTTTTCGGAATAGACGTTTACGAGGCGTCCTGAGACGACGCTGCGCATGGCGCGCCATGCGGCTGCGTCAGAGGGAGCGGGGGCGCCGATTAGTACTGCGGATCTTTTTGGGGGCTATTAGCTATACTATTGTAGAAAATGCGAGCGAGATGCAAAGTTGATGGATTGGGGATTGACTTACTCGACTAGACCAAATGCTCGACGTTCAGCCAGACTCGTCAAACATGAGTATATCAGTCTAGCTCCCAAACTATATCCGATCAAAGTAACTGGCCTCTCTCCCTGTGCCTTATTGATAAGTGCATCTGCAAGGACCAAACCCGCCTTATCAGCGCGATTCTTCGCGACGGAAAATGGATTATCAACGAGTTTGGAGATTCTTAGCAGTCCGAGGGGCCACAGAGCAGTCATCAAACTCGCGAAAATTGTGCGAGCGAGGATTTCTTTCTTGGCCAAAGTCCAAGCTGCACTTTTGACTACCGATTCTAAGGATGTCCCGAGTTTGGATAGGGCTTCGAGTTCGTATCGGAGTGCGAACACTTCACTTTGATGTCCGAGTACACGCCATGGTGTGATAACATCTTCTTTTTGGGTCAGCCACCCACTAACACCTATTGTGATTCTCAATCTTCGATCCTTTGCGGCCATTTCCTTGACGGATTTTTGATGTGGCGATCCCCTCAGCGGAAGAAATGCAAAGTCCGAAACCTCTTTCGCGTACGAGTCCATCATCTTTCCCGTCATACTAGCACCATAAGCACCAAAAAGACTTCCAACAATAACTCCACTTTGCGCCAGAGCTCCGAGCAAGCCTGCAGCTGTAGTTGCACCAAGACCTAGTCCTCCCATTACAGTGCCTAGAGCGCCTGCAACTAGTGGAGCTGCAAGACCGCCTGTGACTCCCACTATCGCGGCGCCTGCTACACCTGCGAGTCCCACTTTCCATCTTCGAGCTACTTTGTTCTCTTCGCTTCTCTTCTGCGTCTCTTCATTGCCGGACATTTTCTTGGCGGCTTCAAGAAGTCCTTGTGCAACTTTTACTTCTGTCTCGGCGAGGGTGTGAAGGGGAAGATGAAGAGATGAGGCCAAATGAAGTAAAAGAATACGAGAATGCGCCGTGTAGTGTTCTAATGAAAGAAGCAGTAATAGCATGGCGTGTAAAAGCATCACTCTTTTTTCTTCCTGTAACGAGTACAGGCCAGTAGAGGTCGGTGGGTAAAGCTCTATTAAAGCCGCATCTGCTTCCACAACATTGGTAGTTTGTTCTATAAGAGTTAATCATTAATTTACCCAAAGCAGGTAGAAGCTTGAAGCAACCATTGGTAGTACATACTAACAACCTTTGTCTTTGACTCTGTATCAGTGGTAGATTTTGCGCTGGCCCTTTTCTTCTGATCTTCGGTGACTTCTTTGGAGTTATTGACAACCGAACCAATCCTTAATATCACATTTTCTTGCCATTCCTGGAAGAATTTGAGAGTATCACGCTTCAGCTCTAACATTTTAGGAGTCGATAATTCCCTTTCTCTCCTTTCTCTCAAATTCCGAGCTTTTGCCTCTTCTTCGGATTCCTCATTTGGTTGGTTATCATCAGTATTAGGGTTCTTATCTCCAACTTCCAAGGCTTTGTTTGGAGCTTCGCCTGTGGTAATTGAGGCATCGAAAGTATCATTGATTTGCTTTTGCATGATCTCTGTAATATTGGCAACGAGAAGTGTCAGATCAACACGTTCCTCTGTCCCCAACATTGTACCAAGATCATGTTCATGATCTTGAGACGACTCTGATTTCGATGACCAAGGAGCCATAATTAATGATTAAATATGCAAATATTTAGAGGGAAGTGTCGTCGCGTTTGTTTTCCACTTGCTTCGGTCGTCGAGCATCTAGGGGTGTCGATTGACGCCGATGACATAATGTCTTATCTTATCATAAACGCGACTGCTCGATGACGTAAGAATTTTCGCGACTTTGTGGGTAGATGTACCTGAATCAAGTTGATAATTATAGATCTAGGCTTCAGGTTGTCACAAAATCGCACAACTTCTGCAGCTTTAGGACTATTGGATGAGTGCTCCCAATTCTAGTTGCAAAATATGTGATATAATTTCCATTTGTTTCTTATTTCTTCAATTGATGGTGCTTGGTTTTAAAACTGCATGACAGCGCCCGTTGTAAAATCTGTAGAAACCCTCAAAAACATTCAACATTACCACAGAGACTAGTTTTTAAATCTGATAGCATTGAAACGTCGATAAATAGCTCTCTTAAATCTCAACCTTTTCCTCTATGACATTCTCCATCATCATACTCAATGGCCCTTTTTTGACCATCAAACTGAGCACTTCATAGAGCGCATCTGCTGCTGCCATAGTAGTATGTTCCGCATTCGTATCGTACGCCGGGGCTACTTCGACAATATCCGCGGCTATTAGATTGATACCCTCTAGTCCTCTTAAAATGGTTCTAAGTTCTCTAGTAGACCATCCTCCAGTTTCTGGAGTTCCTGTTGCGGGTGCAACTTTGGGGAAGTTAGCATTTTGTTTTGTGGGACAAGAGAGACTTGAATGATAGGCAGACTTACAAGCAGGATCAAGAGTATCGATATCAATAGATAGGTAAACAGGATTCTCCAGTCCGACACGCTCACGTATTTTCTTGATGATCCCATCCATGCCAATCGTGTCGATTTCTCTCGCTTCTACAATTTCAAAACCGCAATACCCATCATTTTCATAGTCGCTAGGGCCACTCAGAGTAGTCCTGATACCCGCATGGATATTTGTATCATTTGCAAGCAACCCCTCTTGTGCAGCATGATAGAAGTAAGTACCATGGTTAATGGAAGCAACGTTTGACGGACTTCCACCAAATACTTTAGGTTTCCAGGTATCAAGGTGGGAGTCGAAATGAATGACGGAAACGGGACCATAAGCACGGTTGATGGAGCGAAGAAGAGGAAGAGTAATTGTATGGTCTCCCCCTAAGGTGATTACTCTTGGGAGAGTTTTACCATTTTTGGCTGGTCCGAGTTTCTTGGCATCGGTTGCGGGGGCACGCGAGAGAATGGAATTATGGCCTTCTTCTATTTGATGGAGGGCCCATGAATTATCGTAGCTAAGATGAAATCAATTTTAACGTCATAATTATAGTAATCGGTGAACAGCCGGACATACGATGTGACGGGAATATCTCCACAGTCAATTACAGTTGCCCAACTGTCAAAAGGGTTGGTAGCTAGAGGAACATTATATCCTCCACTGGTTAATAAACGTGTCAGTGTACGCACATCTAGAGATTTATACTAGAAACCATCTCAAAGGTATACACACTAAAGATTCAAACGTCTTGAGCCTTGTCTAATCCCTGATGGGCCGAATCGAGCTCCCGGTCGGTACGAAGTTCCGGTGTCAAACGGAGCTCCTGCAAGCAAATCAATATGCGTACAATTTCTCTAGACAATAAAACATTGGAAGGAATCGAGACATACCAATGAAGGCAATGTCATACTTCACATCATCTGTTGCTAGGCATGGAGAGTATGGCAATCTACCAAACGTTGAGATGCCCGAAAACACCGAGTCGGCCTGATTTCTATCAGCTAGCTCTCAGAGATTGCCTCCTATTGAACGTACTTGAGTTCCTCCATCTCCCGGTAAAGTGTTATACCAAAGTGATTTGTGTGGTCCAGCAATTGGAACTTGATGTTCATGCTCGGCATGCGCGAGTGCACTTGCACATAATGCTGCAACGGTGAGGATGTTGGTCAACATTGTGAAGGATAAAATTGCACAATTGATAGAAATGAGATGAGAATGGGAAATGCAGAGGTTCTCGTGAGTTTTTATAGACGTTCTGTGCTGGCAAGACCCCAACGCCTTGTAGATCAAAATGTCAATTATCTTATACCAATTGGCCTGATTTCTATGTATGCCCTTATCCCGTCAAGGGTCGATAGACCAATGCTGATAAATCGCACAATGGTTATCTGGCCGGCAACATACATGATAGCAATCGTGAATAATGAAATCAGTGCTGATGGATAATGCTTTTATATTCTCGTTATGTAAACCGGCCCCAGCGGCCAGCCAGAGCAAATGATGGTTGGATGAAGAGTATGCAGAATCTAGAAGATGGTTCCCATGGAAATCTGCATGATGCAGAGATAAACGGTTTTTGGTGTAACTATGATAGGAAGTCCATCGCATCATAGATTATGATGCGGTGTATAACAGAAAGAAGTCCTGTTTCATTGGATAAAGCTCCTGCGATGTGGAAAGAATGCATATAGATCATGAAGATCACAACGTTTCGTTTCAAAGTACCTAGGTAGATAGATGCGTGTTATCGGATTATTGTAGTGAGGTAATAGATAGAGATGATAAGAAATCTGGAGCTTTATCACAAGGAGGGGTAAGAGATCCCCAGACAGCGGCATTTGGATTGGGGTAAAGCGCCTGAGGCACCCAAGCGAAGATATCCCGAGAGGTCGGGGCATCGTGTGTATATATATGCACCTGCATTTCCTTGAAATATCGACAGTATTTGCACATATACGCTCGGTGACATATCGTTACGTTTTGTTATGGAAACAAGTCGATGAATACATTGCCTCGTCAATCATATAAACAATTGATAGGATGACTTGACATGAGATTCTGAAAGGAGTGGCGGAGTGCAAAGCAAGACAAGCAGTTGTCAACCACTAGGTAGACGATTAATAATAGAAGTAGCAGCGTTCATATCATGACGACTTATTGGACTGGCAAATGGTATATAATGCAAAATGCAAGATCATATATTAATAAAAGCGGCATCAAGTATCCCCAGTGACGTACGATATACTCCTTCGTAGATGTAGACTCCTAGGCTAATAGTAATACACGTGGTGCACTCGGTACGCGAGTTTCTGCGGCTGACTCCGTTTCTGGGCCATGTTCGAACTTTTCTGCACTTCAACGGCGCTGTCTGTCTGTCTGATTGATTGATTGATTGATTGATTTTCGGTCTGTCTGTCTGTCCAGCTGGACAATGGAACCCTTTGACCCAAATAGATACGGAGGCAACCATTCCTTTTTTTGTCTTCTCTTTTTTAGAGGGCTTGGAGCCGCGTAGAGCAATTTAATGAAATACTTTTGTAAATGGACATGAAGGTAATCTTGGTGCGCTCATCTACACAGGTAGCAACTTGTAAGTAGATCGAATTATAGTTCACCTGAAGGGGGGGAATTCATACTTCCTTGGAAGCGGGCTAGAAGGCCAACGAATCAATTACAGGCGAGGGGTAAAGGCATGTTGTTTCTACTCTGTGTGTGCTCCCCAGTATATATAGCCCAAGCAAAAAGGTTCAAAATTAATGAGGCGGAAAACTTTGATACCAGCCATCTTAATTTCCTTTTCCCTTTGCTCCTCCCTCTCATTCTCCCGAATAGGGTTGAGCGTGACGCTTCCGTAAGGAGACATGATGCAATGCGTAGGGAAATCAGAAAAAGAGCTTCGTAAAAAAATCTTGTTCCGCCATCAAATTCCTTCCTATCACATAGACTGAATCCTTTGCATCAATATGCATGATGGGCCTTTGAAGATCCTATTCGCCAATCTAGAATTGGTGGTCGGTTGCAGACGAATGCACGAAGGGATATCGTCCTTCTTGCGCCTTTGGAAAGAATAGATAATGATTGTTTCCGTATGGCGTCTGGATAATTTGATTCGTTGATGGAAAAGAATGACAGCTTGTAATGATGCAAAAGGAAGCATCCCCAGATCATATTGCATTGCAAGAAGCTAGAAGAGAAGAAAGGAAAGGAAAAGAAAAGAAAAGGCCGAGCTGGCGTACAGAGTCTACAGACCTGCTTTATACCCAACACTTGTACTCTGGACTGATTAGCTGTAGCCGGCATGTACAATGTAGTGAAGTGAATCACTTCTGTCGTTCGCTTTGACACTTGGGTACACAGTTACAGAATACAGAATTCAGACTTCACTCTCGCTCAGTGCAGCACGCACACACCGCACTCGAACCCCCCACCCTTCTAACCAATTAACGCGCCGAAGGACCTCAGCTACCCCCAAACGTTATCATGATTCAGTGATTCACGAGGATTCGCGACATCCTGGGTATCTTACATACCGGGCACTCATACATGCCAGACACTCCCTCACACCCTTCTAATAAAAACACTGCGACGTGCGAAAACTCAAGAACATGACAAAGTTGACGAATAGTATCTCGCAGCTTCACTTCTCCACTTCTCCATCCATCCATCTAGAACTGGACAACGTTGACTGTTTCGATTTCTTCTTCTTTTCCTCCTCTTGTTATGCACCTCGCATTGCCATCTGTCATTGATTCAATTCGAACGTTTACTGTTCTGTGCCTAAAACATACACGCAGCTATCCACTCCGCTCCACTCCATTTGTTTTCTTTTTCGATACTCTACCGTTGCCCTCGAATCCATAATTCACTTCCACCAGTCCCAAATGCTCTCAGCATCTCAGAGTGTCTGTATGTTTTAATTGGATTCGAGAATTGAGAGCGTGTTGTCCCATCAAAGAGGGCTTCGTGGAGCACAATCTGCAGCCCACAATCGCAACTTGCAACCTGCAATCTACACTGATTCGAAACTTTGTCAAAAGCCCATCACCAATATCCAATAAAAATCTACACATCTTTCGATCCTCTTCAGTCGAGACTGGATCGACACGATTTCACGAATTTCCTTTTTCTCTCTATTCAATCATCAATTCGCCGCGTTATTAACCAAGTGTACCACAATAATTCACCACCACCACCCACCACTACAACCACTACAACCACGACCACCATTCACAACCCTCTCCATCCAGCCTAATTTATGCCTTCTGCCAACTTGCGATACTGCACGAAGCCGATACCACGAGGACTACCTATATGCAACTTACCGAATCTTCTCGCTATGAGAACAATAATCTGCTGAAATAAGAACAAACTCGAAAATTAACATAGGGTCTTCCCGGAATTATTTTCTTCTTAAAAAGCCCCATTTTTATTCAACTTTATGCTCATCACTCAGACGACGAACTGGCTCAGGATGCCGTCCCGTGAGCTGGGAAGCTCTTCTGAAGCTCCAAATAGCGCTCAAAGTGTTGGAACAACTTTATTGAAAAGGCATAAGATCCTACCTCATCCAAAAGAAGTCCGCCCTTCCGATATATCGTCTCAATCACAGACGTTTAAATCTCGTGATAGAAGTGCAGAAGCAGAATCAACGCCAGCACAAAATTCCGAAACCCCAAATCCGCGTATGTTGAAGCATACTTCGAAAAGGATTGGCGTTCCCCTACTTCCGCCAACTCCACCAGCGCATTCGCGACAATCATCTAGCACCAGCAGTATTCTTGTGATACCCGCGCCAAATTCTGAGGTCCCGTCTGTGAAAGATTCCTGAGTAGAATCAAAACCGACCACGCCAACAATCCAAAAAAGTCCACCCACTCCCGATGTCACACCTCCACGCGCAATGCCACCATTGGCATTCCGTCCAGCATTAGCAAACTCGCGGTACCCCTCTTCGCGAACTGATTCCTTCCGAACAGCGGTGGAAAACTTATATTCGTCAGACGAGGATGAATCATCCACCGTCCGACCACGAATTCCCTCTGCAAAACCATCCGAGGCAGAAGTATTACAAATTCCGCGTAAAGAAATCGGGCTGGGCTTGGGTCTAGAATCTGACAACGAGGGTTCTACAACACCAAAGGCAAAGGAAACATCGTCACCACAGCATGAATTTAGCGCTTTTGATGGAGAATGGGGTACCTCTCAAGGAGAAATAAGCGAAGTGGAACGGGAATGGGATGATAATCTCATGAGGAATGTAGTAGTTAGGAAGCGCAAGGATAGGAATATGAACTTTGACGAGGAAGGTGCAAACGTCGAAGTAGGGGAAGATTATCTGATTTCATCAACAGAAGCCACGAAAATTGTTCGAGAATTGCCTGTACAGGAGGACCTCGAAAGTCACCGGCTGGAGAAAGATAGGGTGGAACCTATGTCGAAAGGTGGCACATGGCCTAGAGTACGGAAAGGCAGCGCAGAATCTCCAGCATTATCAGATACAAGAAGATTTTCTACTATGTCTGGTCACTCAACCACATCCACAGTCGTTGAAGCTTTTGTCGTTGATGTACCGCCCTCGCGAATGAGAACCCTCCGCCATACCAAAAAGCAGATTGGATTGAGAGATTTTAATTCGAATGAATCAACCATAAGCTCCGCACCACCATCTGAGAAATCGAGTGAGCAACACCATCGTTTATTGCACAAAGCCGAACGAATACCTGAAAGACACAATGGAAGTTTGACATCGATTACTACCCCAAGCATCACTTCGAGTCATAAATCGCGCCGGAAGATCATACGCGAGGGCGGAGTACCTGTCGTGGTAATTCCAGATCGCATGTCTTCGGCAAAGTCCTCTAAACCTCCATCTCTACGTTCAACCAGTAGTCGACAAACCAAAAGAAGCAATTCTCTACGGTCGGCTCCCTTGTCACAATCTTCGAGAACAAATGAACCTGGATATTTTGATATCGTGCGACCTACCAATAAAAGTACAATGTCCGAATCTGCAGGGTCGAGCAATTCTGTACATACTATCGATTACCCTCCAAGTATTCCAACTCGAAGATCTTCACTTTCCGCTCCAACAAGCCGAAACACGTCGAGAGCTGGTTCATTAACTGCGGAGAGTCTCAAAGCTCACAATATGCTTCAGGAAAAGCAGCCCCTAAAAATAGAGCTAGTAGAAGCATCAAAGCCTATTGTCTCGGAGAAAGAGATTGAGCCACAACATGCTCGTTCAAGCATAGATCATAATCGATTAAGTATTGATCATCCTGACGAACGACAGTTCCATGCACGGCGATCTACACAAGCTACACCGTTCTCGCAAGCATCATACGAAACAGCAGGTACTGCAGCAACAACCGCTGAAATCAAGCAGGCTATGGCAGTGTCGATGGTTCCACATCAAAACAAGTCATGGACAATGATACACAGAGAATCCGAGCCATCGCCTCCTACTTTGAGACGATTGATCACACAACCAACTTTTGAGGTGAATGGTGAATCTAATAATGGTTCTACAACTCCTCCACAAAATCTACATACAATGGATGGAGTTATCTCACCATTGCGAAATCCTCGTGCCCCGCCTGAACCACCGGCGATTAAATTCATTCCTCCAACTCCATCTGATATGTCGCCTGGAGCAGCGGAAGAACGCCAGTTAGGGTTTGACTTCGATACTCGAATGGATGAAGATGATGATGATCGACCATCATCGTCAGACAAACTCAAACGTAACTTCTCTCTTCGTCGTGCTTTTGCCAACCGACGTCATTCAGATGTTATAATACCAGAAACTGGCTTGTTAAAACGTACATTCTCACTGAGTGGTCGTCGCAAGGATATTTCAACTCAAACCTCAAAACCAGAGGCAAATCCTTCTACACATTATCCATCAGTTCTCGATCAGCCTGCTGATGATAGTAAGCTACACCCATTTTGGAGACCAGCGAATTTCTGGGACGATCTAGAAGAAAATGATAACGATTCAGATGACGAGGAGGATTATTTCCCTGAGTATCACAGTCCGGGAAATAGACGTGTGATCCCAAAACGTGGCCTTAGTGGGAAATTAAAACGTACATTTGCAATTCTTCCATTGTCTTATGGTAATGATGATTATAATCAAGCCCCATTGGATCGAAAGACAATGCGAAGGTCTCCCAGTGGCAATGCTTTAAGTGTTGTAAAGCAAAGTAGCAATAAAACATTAAGACGAGAGGCAGACCAGAGAGTTATTCGTGAAGCGAAGCCTGGAGAGTTTGGTCATGGCTTCAAAGAGGGGAATGGAGGTCGCATTCACACAATTCCTGGCTTAGGTTTAAGGATTGAATATGTGGGTTTAAAAGGACTGGGGAAAAAACTTAGTGAAAGAAGAAGAGAACAGAGAAATGCAAAGTTGCGAGCCACTATCAGTGGACCCCGTGGATTGAGAAACGGAGTTGATGAGGTCTTGGAATCAAGGAGCGCAGAATCGCGAAACTTGATTTGAGAAAGCAGAGAAGTGGATGTTACGAAACGAGGATGGATATACCCAGTGCGATTAACGAATGAATGACTTGATAGAATTGGGCGAACGAAAATACCGGCGCATCTGGACGATTTCTTGGACAATGTGGGATCATCGCCACATATGGATGAAAACGACAAAGTTACGACAAACACATGTATTATGAAGGAAAGATTTGATGTTTTTTTTTGCCAGCTTTTACTTTTGCTTTTCTACATGTATTACTCTGTATCTGCTGCGTGATAGTTTTCCTTTGCGATGTGTTTCCTTTCCATGTTCTTTTCAAAGATGACGCATCAAGCAGGCTTGGATGTTTCGTCTCTTATTCCTTTCTTATGAGTTGATTGGCGATTGAATGGATAAGATTGTGGATGATGGATATTCTAGGACGGTTTCATTAATTGGATGGCTGACGATGAAAGATTTACTCTATTGTTTTTCAACTTGATACCTTCCAAGTCAAGTTCTTCTATTTATGCTCCAGCTCATGGTCTACTTTTGTTTTACTTCTATTTTAACGATGAAAGCATCTCTTGAATCTAGAAATCTGTTAGCTTATATGGTAGGTACAGCTAGCAGTAAAAAAAGGAGGTGGTGTCTTTACACACACTGGCTGGAGCCAGGAGATATTGATCGGACGGTAAAGTGAATGAGTTGTGGTTGGAAGAGGTTTGAATGGGATGCGTGATGAGAGATGCATGTGCAAATGATATGATTCAAAATTAAAATTCTTAGATTATGAACTGGAATGAAGATATATGATAAACAAAAGTTATTAATCAAATTGAGGCTTCAAATGTGCAAACCAAATCTGATAAGATGAAATAGAATCTGAAGCGAAAATCAACGATGCTCATGCAAACTAGTGCTAGCGGCCGCATTCCGCGAAATAGTTTCTCCACCTCTTTAAAAATTATTTTGGAAAAGCTCAGCTTGAGAAAATGAACAACACCAAACTTTAAACCACACATTCAAAGAAACTTCACTGCAGATACACAATACTATAAATCATTGTGCTCATTTCATTAGATGTGGCATTGATGGTCAATTAATCGCAAACTTATATCTTGAGACTCAAAAAAGCTTTCGGGTCGGAATCAACGAATTCATCAAGGTATCGCATCATCGATTTTACACCGAGGCGTACCTAGTCTATCGCGCAGGTTGATCTTTTGAAGAGTTGAATACACGAGAGAGAAAGAGAGAAACATAGCGAAAATGGTTCAAGGCGCACTTAAATCGACGAAGAGCGCATTGGCGGGCGGGAATCGAGCGAATGGGGCGGGAAAAAAGGCGGCGCTGGGACCGAAGAAGGGACAGAGAGTTATTAAGGCGAAGAAGGATGGATTGAGGAAGAGTGAGGTTTTGAGAAAGGTTAGTCTTTTTTGTTTTTGTTGTTGTTCTTTGGTTGTATTAGGAGAGAAGGGAAGGGGGAGAAATATGATGACGCACTTACATATGCATGGTTTTCCTAGTGGTCTCCTCGAAAGAGTTGAGACTTCTTTGACGAGTTTAAGTACCTGTCTGATTTCTACACTAATGATCGTTGTTGAAGATGCAACGAAGATTGAGGACAAGGGAGAGAAGAATATCTCAAAAGATATCGAAAAAGAATCTCAGCTAATAGAATTTCCGTAAAT
The DNA here is from genome assembly GCA_004379285.1 of Botryotinia calthae. Taxonomy (NCBI): domain Eukaryota; kingdom Fungi; phylum Ascomycota; class Leotiomycetes; order Helotiales; family Sclerotiniaceae; genus Botryotinia; species Botryotinia calthae. The sequence continues at coordinate 16,381 of PHWZ01000200.1, read as the reverse complement.
AGAAACATTCAGCGGGTCTCACAGCCATGACGGAAAAAACACTCGGTGCGAAAGCAGGTCATCTGGAGTTGTTGGGAGTCGGAAAGAAGGGTAAGGGGAAGGATGGGAAGAATGCTGGGGAGACCAAGGGTAAGGGAAATGCGGGGGCGACGATTCATGGTGGAGAGAAGGGAGGAACGAGGAAATTCGGTTAGAGGGTTGTGTTGCTATATCGAAGGAAGGATAGAGGATGATGGTGAGAATGAGAACAGATAAGGAACTTATTTAATTGATATTGGTATGGAGTTTGGTCGGCGCTTTGGGAGGGATTGGCGTATGAGGTATAGGGTGGGCTAGGGATATGAGAGGTGGGATTTAAGATGTATCAAAATCATGAAGATTTATACATACGGATGCACGGATTGAAAGCAAGATCGCATATATCTCATGAATACACATACTTATCATAATGAAAAGCAGTCTTGTCTACTTTCCCAGGAATATAGATAATTTACTACTCAGAGCTCTCATTTCGTTTGGATGAATTTAATCGCTCTTCCGTACTGCATTATAGCAAAATAACATGATAGCGAGTGAACGAGATGATCTGGAGAGGCAAATAATCAAGCTGATCACTATGAAATGAAGATGGTTGGAGTGAGGATGAACTCGAATGGAATGATGTGTTGCGAATACTTAGTATATATGTATGTATATAAGTTAATAGTTATGATGACTAGGTATTTGATTTGCTGGGAGAAAGAGAACAGTGATGTGGAATGGATGGAAATTTTGGGTGCTTGAGTAAGGGAAGGATTATAATGGTTATGGTGATGGTGATGATGATGATTCATCGGGGAAGAGGTGTCGTGTCGTGTTGTGATGTGATGCAATAGGATGTGTGATGTGATGGGGTAGGACGGTGAATGTTCATCCGATGAGTGAATCCGATTGAGGAGAGGGGCTTAGCTGAATATTCTTTTTCAGGGAGGGCAAGGGAAGGGGAAACAATGATTTACTTGTGACTGGAACGCGGAGGGGGTGGGTCTCGTTTAATCAAGGGGTGGAGTGGTATTAGCTTTTTTGTTTATTTGTCGGTTATTGAGTTGGGTGTCTGAACTTTTTTTGTTATTGGTTATATTTGGGGGCTTCTGGTATTTCTTTGTATGAGGATAGGGACAAGAATATCATGGGTAAGGTGAATGTGGATTTATGGTGAACAAAAACCCGCTTCGGGGGTGAATTGATAGGAAAGTATATAGGATTTTACTCTGCCATTCTGCCGAAACCATATTGATTGCTACGCATTCACAAGCATTGAGTAGAAGCGGTGAAGATACATACGGATTTGCTATTATAATCCCCCACGAGAAGGAAGTTGTACTGCCAACGAGCGTCTAGGCACGTGGAGCACATATATAGCTATGTTTCGACTCGCTGTGCCTTGCATATGAATAATCATTGTAGTAGGAAGAATATAAGTCAATGAATTCTAATAGGGTTGGTACTGTATTCACTGTGTTATGGTGATAGATGTGATTAGGAATCATAGATGTACTGTGAGGCTAGAGGCTAGTACTGTATTGAGATTACTAAGAGGTGGTAGGTAGAGGTATAAAAGTTCTTGCGAATTCCTGCTTTTGATGTTTTGAATTCTCGATACTTCCAAGTCTCATTACTTCCAAGTCTCATTACTTCCAAGTCTCATTACTTCCAACTCTCCATCACATTCCAAGAATCAGTTCAACAATCTCCAAAATCCCCAATCTTCAGGAAAATATCTCAGAACACTCGAAATGACAATCCACAACCCAAACCTCAATTCCGCACAAAATATCTACAATGCCCCTACACAACCTCAATATGCGGCTCAGAGTCGCAATCGCACGATTCCGTTGAATCAAGCACAGAGTTCGGTTCATGCATCTGCTAATTTGGGAGGTACTGGGGTACAGCCCGGAGCTGCTCAGAATGTTAATGTTAGTGGAGGTGTTGGATCGAATTCGGGAGGTGGAAATTCGGGAGGTGGAAATACGGGAGGTGGAAATACGGGAGGTGGAAATACGGGAGGTGGAAATTCGGGAGGTGGAACTGCGGGACATGGTGGGAGTGCTCAGGCATCGGGTCAGATTGTTGCGAGATCCAGTAATCGAGGTCAATCTCTGAACAACGGAGGTGGAAATGCGAATGCGAATGCAAATAGGGGCGGAGCTTCTCGAAATACGAACACGGGATTTGTAATATTTGGCCCTGCACGAAATAGGAACACGGGATTTGTAGTACATGGCCCTGCACGAAATAGGAACACGGGATTTGTAATACATGGCCCTGGACGAATTTAAGCCCCGTTTTGTCCGGTCTCCTCTGGATATCCTCTTCCGGGCAATGTGGTTATTAATGGACGGAATAGTAAATAGGATGGAAGTGGTGGCTCTAGGGGACGTGGAATGAGAGGTAGCAGAAGAAGATAGGGTGGGGAGTTTGAGGAGTGATGCGAGGGGATAGAGATGGTGTTATTCTGGGGAGTTCTGTTTAGATGGAGTTGAGGCTGGGGTTTAAGGAGAATAGTTTGGGATCGGAAGATCACAGGGATGGAGAAGTTAGCGTTGGGAAAACGCGGTTTATGGGTGTGATGGTCTGATATCTGCTAGATCATGGAGTAGTCTAGCTTATGAGCGTGGTTTATTGTTTCTTATTTAGGAAAATTCTGGGGAGTTCCTCGCACCGATTTTTGATAGTGATAGTGATTTTTGCTGTTCTGTATGTAGAATTGTCGTCTGTGGCTGTCTGCTCTATCATAAACTGGATTTACTCGCTTTGGTTCGGCTGACGTTGCGCTTGAGAAGAGAATATTTTAACATGGAAAAGGCTGCTATGATAGAAATCAACCAGTCACTCATTTTAGCTACTTATAATCATTCAGGAGTCAAGACGAGATTCGATGATCCTGATGATTGTTGAGCAGAGAAAACAGTCTCAAACAGAAAGGAAAGTTTTCAAAACAAAACTAGGCATGTAATAAAAGCAGATGATTCAGCACAGCGTGCAATATTGTCATGGTTTGTAAGTCACTCACAATTTTACCTGTGAGAATGTCTTTTTATAGTGTTGAATGGCAGAGAAACTTACTCTGAGGAAAGGATTGTCGATATAAAGCTATCTGTGGTCTCTGTAGCTGCATTCTCTGCAATGAACTTAGACAGGTGATCCAAAAGGGAAGGAAAAGTATTCATGGATTTTTTATTCAAGCAATCCTGTGAGTACTGAGTCCTCCAGTAGCTGGTTCAAATGGCATACGGACATAGGAGTTGTGAGTTTGTTTGTATTTTATCCAGGCAGAATCTCGAGTAGACTTAGAGTAACGGCGAGAGTTCGAGTCTCTGGAGGAGATAAAGTCATTAATAATTAACATCGAGACTGAAGGCTAGACTTGAGAAGTGTTAAGAATCAATACAAATGGCACGGTAGGTAATCTTGAGATAGTACTGCATTTTATTCTGGTGACCGCTTCTAATGTTTAACGCCGAAGTACTGATCTATTGCGCACACTAAAATGAATGCAAAAGAAAAAATACATAAGGAAGAATCAAGAAATATTCATTGTAACGACTGTGCTAGTAAATTCCAATAAACATTCGAATCAAATGAGAATATGTGGCATTTCAGACGGAACATTGAAGTGTGATAACATAAGGAAGAGGAGGTTCGTTAGCCTGATCAGATAATGGCAAGTCTTCTGCGACAGGATCCGAGATCCTCTGAATTTTGCAACTCTTACAACTCTTCATATTTCTATCTTGTCCATCATATGGTCGAATCCAGTTGCGAAGTGTTGTCATCCAGTTGGGTAAGTTATCGTTCGATGATTTATCTTAAGAACATATGGTATTAGCACCGGGCGTATCTGAAAAATTATGGGGATTATGGGGATGACTTACAATCTCTATTCCTAGTATTTCGGCGTCGTTCAGACTGTGATGGACCGTTTCGCGAACGTCCAAGAGGGTAGTAATCACCAGACAGATTTTGTGGCGTTGATGACGCTGACGCTTGAGATGACAGCGAAGCTGGAACCGATACTGTTGGATTGTGTCTAGGTAATGTTCTAAGGGACGTATCAGAGGCATAATTGCTAGCATGTAGCCCCAATCTATCCATAAGTCTATAATAAGATCCCTCGTCCAACCTGTATTCTGAAGCTGACGTGTTATGACCTCCAAAAGCTTTGAATCTATCTGCTGTCTGAATATAGACTTGTGGCAATCGTAGTTTGGAATGTTTTTCCAGTTCTATGAGTCTCCGATTGGCACTCTGGCGGGCCGCATTGATCGTTCTCTTATTCCAAGGATTGGGATTTACAAGCCAATAACGGGACCGAAATCTTGCAGGATGTGGTATACCATTACCAGGAGGAAAGTAGTGTCCGATAGGAGAGTATTGTGTACCCTCTTGATCATGATCCATTGGTTTGCCAGTCATCTAGTGAGCATCAATGAGTAAAAGAAGATTATTAAGAAATTAAGGGTTACTAACCGCGACATAAAGAATCATGTTATCATTCTTTTGGAGGACAATGATGGGATGTTCTTGGCCTGCAACATCCTGGTGACAATTTTCTGGACATCTGCGAAGCGCCGGATTTACATCTCGGTGACCCAATTTGTTCCATTTGCATGTAACTCCGGAATGTTTCTTTTCAATATCATCGCGAGAGCGAAGGATACAACCCACGTGGATATTGTCTACCCATAAAGACATTGCGACGGAGGAGAGATAGTCTGCAAAAACCGAAGGACAGGCGGCCTTGAGAAGATGTATAGACTTAACGATAAGTTAGGAAGCCTATATAAGACAATAGCGAGATTGAATTGTGATATTGAGAAGTGATATTGAGAAGATGTTGTGGCCCTTCTTATACCTCATCAGTCATCGTTGGCGCCCAACAAGATGAATCAATTCAATAGCGAGTGCGATATCATGGCTTCAATGATAAGCATGTTGCACACTTGTGCTTGTGCTTTTCCAGAATTACTTTGTTGTATTGACACATAACTGAAATGCAAATAAAGCAATTGACTTGTTCGAAGACATGGAGCATCCACCGCCACCACCAAGTCTAAGATGATCAAAGAATTGCGTTTCAAAAGATCTTGCAACACATTGGAATGAGATTAATCAAGAGTGAACTTGTAATAAACCTGATACACGTATCATGTCGTCGCCGTTTCTTCAAAGAAAAGAACAATTCAAAAGTCGGAAGGTCAGAAAGACAAGCCTGGAACTCAGCACGGCAAGAACCTAAATTTAGCCGGTGACGAACCATGACTCTCACAGAACCACAGAACCATCTGTGGGATGTTTCAATTATCATCACAAACACTAAGATAAAGCAACATCAGGAGCTTATTACAATTGGTGCTTTGAAGTTCATCGTTTTTGAGATCAATAAGTTTCTTACCTATGTAGATGAGGAAATCTGACGCAACAATCTCCTAACACTTGCCACAACATCTACCGAAAAGCTTAAGATTCTAAGTCTTACAAAAAGCAAGCCAAGCAAAAGAAGAGCAAACCAAACTGCCGGTATGACAGACCCCCAGATCTCCGCTATTCCACCACCGAATGAAGTCTACGAGATACCTCTTCGACCTGTTAAATTTCCTTTTATTCTTCCTGCTCATGCACCCCATCTTTCCGATCAAGGATGGTCGACCTTGTCTTTCTCGCCCACGGACCCTATCCACATTTCATCTCAGAAGCTTCTGCAAGCAAGTAAATCCTTCTTTGATCTTCCGCCTGAGTACAAGTCTCGGTTTCTTACCGGGAAGGGTACTGAGGAAGGATGGAATCGTGTGGAAGGCGAGAAGGAATTTATCACCCTACGTGAAATCAATACCACACCTCCCGAGTTATTGGATGCCGCGAAAGAATTCTGGGATATCACTGGGGATGTTTTGAACAGGATATTGGGAGAAATTGCTAGTAGCTTGGGCATGAAGACAGAGTTGCTGACAAGGTATTCTGAGCCATGTCTCAAGCTTAATCATGAGAAAACAGCAACTATGATCAGATTGTTCAGGTACGAAAGTGATGTAATAGATGGGAAGGTCGTTTCGGAACGTATGTTATCATTACCTCGTTCGAAACATGAGCATTAAAAGACTAATTTTGTTAGCACATCGCGACCTTGGACTCTTGAGCCTATCAATCAGCGATGTTCCCGGCCTGGAAGTTATGGACATCCAATCCAAAAAGTCGTTCCCAATCGAACAATCGTTCGAAGGGAAAGATACAGGAACTTTACTCGTGGGAAGGGAGTTGTATTTCCTGAGTAATGGAAGATATAATGCCGGTGGCCACTCAGTACGTATGTATCCAAGCACTGCGACCAGAAACGAGCCAAATGGAAAGGAGAATGAAAGTGACCAAGAGACGCCAACCAGGAAACATTACAGATACTCAATAGTTTTTGTACTTCGGGGTCATGAAGATGTGTCCATTGATACAGATGAATTGAGAACACCGATCACAGGGCGATGGAAGAAGCCAATGAAGGGATTGAAGATGGAGAATCTATATCGGCGCTTCATGAGTAAATATGTCAATATTAATGAGGAAATGGAGGAGAGGCAAAAGCAGAGGAAGAGGTTATATGATAAGAAGACGAATACGACGAGAGGTTAATGAGGCGAAGATCGTCACTCGAGGTTTAAAGGAATGCTTCTACAAGACGAGGTGAGCTGGTGATACTCATAATGGTGATTGAGGTCATGAAATTTGCTAGAATAGTGCTCAAGTTCCTGGCGAACTGAAAATTGCACTTTTAGGAGACAATGTTTGTACAATTTAGTAGAACAGCTTTATCATCTAACTTCTGGGCCCACAAGAAGTAGATCACTGCAATGAAATTCAAAGTTATTACACAACAGAACTTCGAAATGTAGTTCTCTAGAGCTAAGATTTCGTCGCAGGATTGGGCGGAGTCTTTACATAAACACTTACCAGAAGTTGTTCACGAGCCAGTCAAGATGTGGTAAACGCATTAAGACGCACTCTATGGATTCCCGTTGCTGCTCTCTACGGGAGAGGCCATGGCCAGAACAAGAATGAGTAAAATAGTAGGTGACATCGGGCACGTTGAAACAAGCGGGCGGCGGAATAGCGTGAAAAGCGGATCCATCTCTAAGGATAGAAAAGCTGACTAAGTAGTTTACCCCTCTCTTCACTCGACTTGTGCTTCCCCAGCTTTTTCCAACGACGGCAATCATCAGCTTCGTGCTACTACAGTATTCCCGAAACACTTTGTTTTCTGCCTAGTTGAGTTTACAAGACTAACCAGGCCGAGGTTGTACTCTTCATACACATACCAGCCATTGTCATCTCAATCATGCAAAGAAAGTTGCTTCCTCTTCTACCTCATTACACTGCAAGCTAAATCCAGAGTACCGGAGAATTAAGGATGACGATGGTGAGCAACATTAATGAGACCCCTCGATATCTACCAGTAGTTGCTAACATGAATGTCATCCACGTGTAGTCTGACAACGATCAACCAATAGTCAAATTCACAACAGGAGTTGGTGATCGTATTCAACTTGGACAAGGGACGACCTTTTTGCCCGGAAAGAAGGATTCATCAGTACAACATCTCATCGACCACGTCCTCGAACACGGCTATGTTATCCTCCCTAACATATTTACGCCCGAGCAAGTAGAGATAGCAAATTCCGAAGTGGCACGACTTGAAACTCTTGATGCTGGACCTGCTGCAGTTGCTGGTCGAAACTATTTTGAGGGTTTCAAGACTGGGAGAGTCTATGCTCTGGCGGACAAATCCCGAGCGTTTGACCAGTTTCCAATACATCCCACTGTTTTGGCTCTGAACGATTACTTCCTTCAACCCAATTATCTAATTACTAGTCTGCATACTGTGGTGATTTACCCTGGACAAACTGCACAGGCTATACATTGCGATGATGGATTGATTGCACTGCCAAGACCAAGGCCATTGATCGGTACTGTATGTTGTATTTGGGTTCCTTTTTGTATTGTATGAATCGGGAAGGAAAGGCTCACAACCTAAATAGGGCACCATGGTCTCATTCGATGACTTCACTGCTGACAACGGTGCAACTACTGTAATTCCAGGGTCGCATTTATGGTCGGACGATCGCATCCCAACCCGAGAAGAAATGATTCCGGTAATAATGCCAGCCGGCAGCATGGTCTACTTTCTCAACACTCTTTGGCATTCAGGCGGAGCGAACACCTCAAATAAGGCTCGTCGCAGTATCACAGTTCAGTATTGTCAACCCTGGATACGAACATTTGAGAACATGACAATTGCAATGGGCTGGGATAATCTAGACAAGGTTCCAGAAAGGCTTTTGAAATTGATGGGATTCTCTACGCATGATTTCATGGGTCATGTAGATGGCCGCTCGCCCCGAGCCGGTGTGGAGATGCGAAAGAAGAGAATGATTGAGCGAGCTCTCAAGGAGAGAGATGAACAGCGTAGCTCGAAACTCTGATACTCCACTTAATTACAGCATTCAGACGTTGTCACATCAGGCATTGGCTTCACGTTTTTTTTTTTTTTTTTCTCCAATCCCTATTTTATTCCTGCGTGCAATATTGCCTTGAAAAAATCCATTACCACAAGATAAAAAATTTCTCTCATTTGGTGTTTCCCAAGCTTCGATCGTCCTAAGATCTCTTTCGTTTTCTTGCAAATCACACTTTTTGAACCCTTTGTAGGTAGTGTGTAAGTTAGAGCAATGCAGATTTTTGCTAATGAACATTCGAGATCAAGTATCAACTGTAGAAGGGTTGCACTTCGGTTGGTATGTACAATGTATTCCGCTTTGAACTTACAAATAGAAATCTTATTCCTCCATAAATAATCGAAACGTTCTAGTTGTCATCAGTCATTCCTGAATCTCGGCATGCTATTCTCCTTTGAAATAATGTTGCATTATTTCGTCCCACCAACTTAACTCAGTCATACTTTCCGCCAACTCCTCTCTTTTTGTACTCCTGATATACGGCAATTCACATATGTCAAACTCGGTGACTACTTTGGGATACTTTGGAAGGTCGGTCACTTCACGATGGTAAATACAAGCATCTCGCTTTCAAACTCTATGAGTGTTAAAGTTTAGCGTAGCTTTTAATTTCGAAAGTCCAAGCTATTCATTGCGAATTCATAGGTTTTAGCTGTATACATTCGATTCAAGATAGCCCACTGAGTATAATTGATCTACATGCTGTATACTAATCACTAACGCTTCATTAAAATGTTTAGTCGTCCTGGTGTATGTTGCTATCCAGTCTTTGTAATCAGTCGTGACTCTGATAGAAGCAATGCTAATGTGCTATAGGTGCGCATCTACCCAAGGTGAAGAGTTTGTTTTCAGCTCGTATGATTTTAGTGTCGACATTGGTCCAACGAAGTCAATTATAGATTAATTTTCATACTATTAATTTACAGTTCTAGGTTCAAGAACGAACTCTGTCTGCACCGACCCATCAATATCATCTTCGATCAACGAGTAACAAATGATTCATGGCTTATACATCATTGTACACGATTCATAATATATAACAGTCCCTAAACTGGAGTTTTAGGGTTAACGAAACAAAAATCAATGCCAAGAGTTTTCAGCTCCCCCGACGTGGTCAATATGATCTAGAGGTACTTGCTAGCTTTTGGGGATTGTGGAAACTACTAACAAATAAGAAGCAGCAAAACCACAGCTTTGGGTGTAATATCACTGTTAATTTGGTTGAACTTTAAGGATGCCAAGTCATTTCACGCCTCGGTTGACGGGGTAGAATCTGTGAATTATGAAGATGTGTAAAATGGAACTTGATACTTGGGCATGCATAACGAACAAATTAAACCATTAAAAGACAGTGGAGTCCAGAATGGTGGAGTAGTAGGTTGTGAAAAGTCGTCTGAGTTTCATGGTGCACGACATCAGTTATATTCTTATCGATGCATGTCAGACGGAGCTTTGCCTAATGGAGAAAGGGCGAGGTACCTATTAGATACACATGGCGTCTTTTCAACCCCTCATTTAACCCCGCATAGAGAGCTAGCTATTCGAACGTCCGACTAAACTTATAGCATGACAATAAAACACAATACAATCTTACAAAACTTTCGAGGGATTATCTATTCAGATCGATTCTTCCTGGAGCCCTCAAAATATCAAGAATCATAGAGAAAGGGTAACTGCCTAGGCAACTTATTAAAATCGATCAGTAAAATCATCAATCACCAAAACTCCATCAGAATGTCAACCGAACAGCGAGAAGCCCTTCCAAATGGTCTTCCAAATCTTCAACGTCTCATAACAACCACCGATCCAAATGGCAAAGCCATTCTCGAATCCAGCATATCCCCCAAATCTATCTGGGAACCGATCCAAGACAACAACATGACCTTTTTTCTCGCGTACACTACTCATCAGTTCCCAGCTTCCCTCTCCCATGCCCCCTCATCCCAAAACTCCACATCTACTACACCCATCGATATAGCTTCTTACGAATCAGACCTCTCTACACCCCCTGGTCTCTGCATATCCACGGGAACCGTCGTTCGATTTGTGGACTTTGCTCCTGGTTTCACATGTCCGATGCATAAAACTGTGAGCTTGGATTATGGAGTTGTGCTGGAGGGAACGATTGAGTTGTTGTTGGATTCGGGAGAGAAGAAAATTATGCAGAGAGGTGATGTTTGCGTACAGCGGGCGTCCAATCATGCTTGGAGAAATGCTTCGGAGGGGGATGGTTGGGCGAGAATGATGTTTGTGTTGACGGCTGTTGAGAAGGGTGTTGGACTTGAAGAGGCGGGGGTAGATGTTATCAAGGAGTTGAGGAAAAGCACTTGAATAACGCAGGTGATAAATTTCTCTTCTTGGAGAATCATTGCATTTCTTGCGTGCCTGGAGACGAAAATTGTCCAGGCAAGGACGAGACTAGTCTAACTTATATCACATGACAGATACAGTCGATGGAATAATCTGAGACGTTGTAAATTCATGTCTACGATCGAGTAAATAAATAAACGGCAATTTCATTGAGACTGATTTCTCAAGTGAGCCAAGACCGAGACCTCCTATATTTTCCAAGATCTTGTTCTCATTCTCCATAATCCACTCCCATTCATTCCCTATGCAGCTCTCCTCTCTTTTCCACTGATCAAGTAAACTCCTGCCCTAACATCCACTAAAGGATCACCACTAACATCTATACCTTCTACCCTAGGTACTGGATCGAAGATTATATGTTTTTGCTCCTTCTCATTCTCTCCCAACAATCCCTCAATCCTAACACGTCCCAATTCCACAACCTTTCTCTCTTCCGGCCAATGCACAGTTGCATCATCAACCACATCTCCCTCTTCCGCAATCTGCACCTCCAATTTGAATTCCGTCGCTCCCTTTTCTAACCTTGCTACAATCTCTTCTGTGAGATAATTATCCCCCAAACTCTTTTTCTGCTCCTCACTCGCGATTTCAACACCCTCAACAGGAACAATCCTATATCTCACAAAGGTTTCTTTTCCATCCTCAGCAATGAATTTAAAAGGATTAACACCCCAATAATTCTCTCTTGCCCAACTCGTCGGCGCCGGCTTGGGCGCAGTAACAAAAGCCAAAGCTTTGGGATGCGCATCTAGAAATTTCTCAATAGGTTTCGGACTCTCGACTCCTTCTCCACTACTCGCTGCGGCTTTCAAAAACGCGAGAAATTCTTCGCCGGTACGGGTTGGGAAAAAGGGGGTAGAGTGGGCGACTATATCGGTGTGTTTGTGTTTCTCGTCGTTGAGAATAAATCGGATGGCGATACCGCGGGGATCAGCGTTGGCGTCGAAGTCGGGAATGGAGGGGATTCCCGTGGAGTTTGAGAAGCGGATCCAGATGGGGGTGGATGGGGAGGAGAAGTGAGGGGCGGAGGAGAGGCTGTGTGCGGTGGGAGTGGGGATGAAGGTCCCGGTTAGGAGGAGTCCTTTTGCGTGGGCTGAGAGGAGGGAGTTAGATTGAATTATGGGAATGGATGATGGGGTGACTTACCAGGTCGTTTTCCAGCATGTTTGCCAAACATAGATTGGAGTTGATGGACTAGACCTTCACTTGTCTTGACTACCGCGGGGTCGGATGGAAGAGGCATGATCACGATTCAACTTTGTGAGAAATATATGGGTTTTCAGTATGTTGCTGATGATTTGTATCGTATGTTTTGCAATTAGAATATGATTCGATTCGAAATTGGGGTTTAGGTTGGAAATAAAGGATTCCTCTTGAACTTTATACGTTTGCGTCGAAGAGGGGAATACCACGCCGCAAGAATAAGATACCTTTCAGGAATGTTGATGCGATAACATCGTTCATGACGTTATTTCGATTTTGGAATTTGGAACATACCCCTCACACCCGGTACCCGAATATCAGTTTTCATTGGACGAAGTTGTACAATTGAGGTTGATTGTTTATCAGTAAGCTATTAGTGGTTCGCATTCTATGTACCAATTCTATAACTAGCCAATTAAATACGTTTGGTGTGCGGTATGTTGATTAGTTAATATAAAGGTGGCGGCTTACTGTATTCAACTGTTGGTATCACATATCAAATATCGCATATCGTGTACGCGGGTCCCAATTACACTAACAAAGCTCGCGAGAAGTTGGCAAAAGCTTGAATTAAATACTGCTAAAATTGAACCACTCATTATACAAAACGCAATTTGGTTAGAAAATTATTAACATTTTCCATGGTGTGTTTACTCCCGGGTTCCAAACTTCCAATCACTTCTGTTCATTTGTTTAGAGTGTGATTTTGATAGTCGACGCAACGCTGGGTACGCCGGCTGAATTCATGGCCCAGAACATCCAGTATCCTGGAATTGCAATTCCTGCATCGTTGGGGATGATAAGTGTGTAAGTGTTACCACTTGTTGTAACAGGCGTGAGGGAAATACGTCGCTGATCGGTGTTGACAGTGTGAGTTGCTGATCCAAATCGAGTGATTGAGAAATTAGTTACAACAGTGTTTGTAACGATTGTGATTGTTCCACCAACAGCAACAGTGGATGTAGCTGAGGAGATGATGGGTCGCGCTGCGGCGGTTCCATCGGCGTTGAAAAGATATGCTGGACTATATATTTGCGCATCGGCATGATTTGTAGCACAGCTGGACCCACACAATCCTCCACCTCCTGTGAAAACTCTTCCGTCTAGCATCAGAAGAGTCATACTGTGGTATGTTCTTGGGATGGTATGAGGAGGCAAGATTGTGAAATTTTGTGTTGTGGGATCCCACAATTCCGGTGTCAACACCGCATCTGTGTCTGTGAATGGAACTGCATATGGCTGGCCTCCTATGACAAATATCTTTCCATTTGGGAGCACGACTCCGTTTGCGAAAGCTCGTTTATATTTCATTGATGTCAGAGCTTGGACTGTAGGCTTCACGTTGGGACTTCCAATTGTGATCAGATGGACATTGTTAGTCGCACCTGAGTTCTGATAGCTGGGAGATCCACCGGCCGTGAAGATCTTTCCAGCAACTGCATCATACATGACTGCATTTCCACACATGGAGTCTGAATCAGAAGCGCGAAGGCCTGCAGCGACTTGAGATCCTGTACCAGTCGTTCCGTACCAGTTCATCGCTTTACTTGGACCAGCTTGGAATACAGATCCATTTTTCCAAGCAAATAACCATCCATGGTTATCAGTACGGATGGCACCTTGTGCGTCGGTAGTCAGCATTGGTGCAACTGGGCAGCCTGATAGCAGGGACCATGTGTTGGTGTTTGGATCATAAATCTCTCCATTCTTTCCACCATAGCCACCACTCCAAGATCCGCCGATGTTGAAGACTTTTCCTGTTGATGTTGTAGTGGTTGATTGGTAGCCACGAGAAATTTTCATAGAGGGTCCTGCTACCCACTGATCGGTGGCAGAGTCATAAATACTCGTCTTGTCTGCAGTATCTCCACCTGTGACAAGAGCGCGTCCATCAAACATTAAAGACATACCAGGGCAGAACATGTCATGCTGGGTGTTAGAAACATTCGCTGAAGATATGGCACCAGTTGTAGGATTGTACACTGCTGAGATAGTGTAACCATGTAAACCTATCTGAAATGCGAGAGGGCTGTATGCTGCAAAGGTCCAAATATTTCCTGTGGAATACTCGATGAAACCAGCAACTGGAACAAGTGGCATATTGATGACTGGGCCCCATTCTCCCAGACCCCCAACAGCAGTCGGGGCGACTGAGAACCCAAATTCTGCTGCGCTAGTCCAACTGCCACGGTTTCCAGCCTCAGTAGTAGTATTCAAGCGGAAATACTGAGCTTTTATATTTGCAAACCCTACAGTCTTCTTGGTAGCGTCGTCTTGGAAAGTGGAAGTCGCGACTGTTGACCAAGTCTGATTGTCTGTACTTACAGCCAGCGAGTAGTCACCGATGTTTCCGTTGCGATTACCATCCTGTCTAGGTGTATAGGTAAAGGAATTGAGAACTTGTGCAGAGCCTGTGTCAAGGTATACTATGTGTGGGAATGGAACAAGAACGGGACTGTATTCGCTATGCCAGAATGTGCTGGAGTTTCCATCAACAGCATAGGAAGCGGGGTTTGTAGCTTGGGAATTTGATACTCCAATGCTCAACGCCGCTTGCACAGTCTGCGCTACTGGCAGCAAGAGAAAAGACCATAGTGCGAGCATATTGGTGCTCGAAAGGTGAAGTGCAGAATTCCACGGGAAACGACCCTATCAACTGTCAGTATGATCCGCACTGTATTATTGGAATTAGGCAAATGACTTACAATGAAGTTACTCAAGTAAAACGGTCTGATTTTAAACTACATGATCGTCGTTCCTGTTCTTTAATAGTAGCACGAAGTGGGGCAGTGAAATAAGCTTACCTCCGCATCTTGAAAGCGACGAGATGAATATCTGGGGCCCCCGTAACGTCGGCATTGCCCGCATAAGCTTATCGATATGGGGTTTGCAGAACCCCCATTTTCATCCCGTATATAAAATCAATATTTTCGAATTCCCATGTCTAAACGTAGATACGAGAGTGGTTAATCTATATATAAGCTCGGAACGCGGAATACTTAGCGCGGCTCCCATGTGTCATTATGCAGACTTTGATGGAAAAAGAAACTCTCAGCTTGCGAAACTTGATTGTAGAAAAAAGCAAATGTGTCGTCGCAATACTGGGAGCGAATTATATCGTTGCTTACCCGAGCCGTTTACGGCCGTGAGACCCTTGGTTGCCAATGGGATCCTTGATCACATGCCTCTAGGTGGTATAAAATTCGGTGGCTGTTTCTTCAATACGTATTTTTTTGCAGGTCATTGGTGCAACGCTACAACTGATTGTTATCATGCAACTGATTACTAGCAAATAATACACTTCGTCTAGTCTTGGCATTTCCTAGGATTTGGTTATCGGTAGCAGAAGTGTCAAATATGTGCCAACCCAATGGTTCAACGCCACAATAGCCATTCTTCGCCTGTGCTTCTGAATACGATACCAACACACGCATAACATGAGCAGCTTCTATCAGGTGTCCCTCCTTTCCGGGAGACAGTTCCGAACCCATACCAAACTCTGCTGGCATCAGCTGAATTCTGACTAGAGAATGCTGACAATCATAAAAGCCCCGACGATCTATAGGTTGCCATGGTGCAAATTCTTGCCACGAGGGACTCATTACAGGAATGATCGACATCGGTATCCAGGTAATTTGATTACTGCTTTGAAACTATTGATATTTCTATCGAATCATGCAGCTAAACGGAGAGAATACCGCAACTTCTTGAATTTTGGTGTGCGACTGTTGAAGAAACGGCATCAGGCAACTGTCTTCCGGAAGCCTAGACTAAGGCAACATGCTCAGTTTATTGGACGAATAATAAAAGGATAGCAGAGAAATTAGCGTTTTATGTCATCATGGAGCATGAAAAAATCGCAGACATAACTTCCAGGATGATCTCGATGGCGGGCAGCCAGCTGGGCATGGATCTTGTTCGGTTGCCCAAGAGAAAAACTTTGCATATTGCCTAGCTGTCGATAGACTTTGACCTGCTGCATTGAGACTCGTCCACATATTTATATTGGAAATACCACAGTATTCACGATGAATCCCAGTCTGCTCCGCCAAGATCGCGAAGTTCACTCTAAACACAACAATTTGCGAGTATCGGGAAAGTGTATTTCTTGGAAAGATTACACGTAATTAATGTGCATTGTTCGAGTTCTAGCAGGGAGCTTTACAGAAATAATACTGTATCTGCCGATTCTTCTTATTCCAGAAATTTCTCATCGTTGAACTTTGGTGAACATGTTCTTGGGGGGGGGTGTTCTTGGGGGGGGG